>PVHY01002750.1:0-107739 GCA_004024945.1 Uropsilus gracilis
CTTCCTTCCTTCCTTCCTTCCTTCCTTCCTTCCTTCCTTCCTTCCTTCCTTCTTTCCTTCCCTCCTTTCTTTCTTTCTTGACTAGGTCTTGCTTTTTTTGCCCATGGAACTGCAGGCTTACGTTGCCCGGGGTACCACGAACTCAAGCAATTCCTAGCCTCAGTTTCCCAGGTAGCTGGGATTACAGGTGCGCTCCACCATGCGCAACTATTTTTTGGGGCTAGGTCTCGTTGTATTGCCCTGAGCGGGACTCAAACCGCAATCCCTAGCCCCAGCAGCATCATAGGCTGAGGTTTACAGGCACGAGCCACTGTGCCCAGCTAACCATGTTTCTTTTTAGCTGAGGTAATTCTTTGCTACTTTACAGAACTACCAATTTTACAGTTTGCTTGTGTGGGTTAAGAAAAGTTGTCAATAGCCTTCCCTAGTATGCCCTCAATATATATATAATATATATATGTTATAAAATATGCCCTCTATAAATGGTCATTGGTTATTAATATATGCTATAAAAAATGAACAATTGAGTGGGTTCATTATGAACTCTCCTGAATCTGTCACATTTTATAGCCAGGCTGCAACTTAAAACTATCATTTGTAGGAATTTGGCATGTTTTTCAACTTTTTTCTCTGTAAAAAGAATACTATAATGCTAACTGCTGGTAACCATTGAGAAAAAATTACTCCTTTTGAACAATACAGTGCTTGGCATGTGGTAGATTGGTGCTTAATAAATGTTTATTGAGTCATAGAATGAATTGTTAATAGCTTCTAATCAAAGCCTTTGATTCTTCAGCAACTAAACTTTCTTTTCTCTAATGGGGTGAAAACCCCATTAGAGAACTGTTGTTCAACTGAGATATGAGTCACATGTGAAATTTTATATTTTTCACATTTGAAAAAACAAAAACAGTTGAAATTAATTTTAATAATGTATTTACCCAATACAGTAAGTCAAAACATTAGTATTTCAAAATGTAATCAATATAATATCTATTAAGGAAATAGCTTACATTCTTTTCACCCTAAATTCTTTTAAGATGAAGTCACATTTTATCCCTACAGCATATATCATTTCAAGTGATCATTTTTATCATGATCTTGATCTGTATTTAGATTTCAAAATATTTGAGTTGATAAGGTAGATCCACATACCCAAGATTTTCTCAACATCATTTAAAGTTTTTAAAGAACAGAATCAAATATCAGTTTTTTTTAATTTATATTATTGAAAATGAAATCAAGTTACAGAATTCAGTTTTTAGTCCCACAAGGTACAGAGTCCAATGGCCACATGTCATTGTATCTACTCTACTGGACAGGGTATTTCTGGAGATTTAGCGGCATAGGCCTGCAGGCACATTTTAGTACATTTCAGTGTAATTTTAGCTCCTTTTTAAACTTTATTTTTCTTTTGTCTTAACTGTACTTCAACTTTCCCCTGAAACCTTTATTATTATAGGTTAGAAACCTCTAAATTAAACATTCCACATTAATTATTTGAAAGAAAATTATAACAAGCCTTAGCATATTCCTTTTGTCATGTCTTCATAATCACAGGAATGAGAAGCTAGACAGAGAGATAAAGACAATTTTGCTCCATGCACTTTCTCAGTGTTGAGGACTATGGCAAAAGATATTGAGTCACAATATTGCCTAATGTCATTTTAAGGGCAAGAAAGTTTATACATGGGTATACACTCAATGATTTCTTTCAAGAACTGCTGTGACTTTTTTCAAACCTTTTTCAAACCTATATGCAAAGTGAAGTTTCATTATATACCACGCCTAAAATTATGGTTGTGAATAAGGTTTATTTGAATGCCACGTTTAAAGAGTTTATTTTAGTTCATTTTGTTAGTCGGAATTATGGATTTTAATTACCTAACAACAACTCACTTTGAGTGTTATTCTACCATCTTATAATTTTCTTTAGGCAGATTGAAGAAGATTGAAGACATAAGTATCATTTCACAGTGTTGACTAAGTTTCCATTGATGAACACAGTGGAGGGAATAGAGTACTTGTCATGGATGGTTTATGTAAACTTTCAAAGCTTGGGAAGACACTGTTCCAGTATCCTGGACCTTTCTTTAAAAGATATATCTCATTTGCTGTTATACCTTACAGGGAGTGAACCTATGGGTTTTGAGACAGGTGCAAGATCAAACAGCACCAAGTGTTCCAGTTAGTGCCTGTGCACTGTTAACGTGGTTCATCTGTAATCTCGAATAAGTCAGTCAAATAATCAAATGGGCTTTTTTGTAAAATGGAAATAAACATCACAAGAATAAAGACAGAATAATACGTGGGAACTGAAAGTAAAATCCAAGCTACAGTTGAGGGAATCATTTATATTCCAATGGGGTTGAAGACCTGGTTCACAGGTATTTGTTCATTGCCATGTTAACATGGGTATCCTGTAGCCCCAGGTGCTCTTGAGTGGCTGCAGCTGTCAAAGGCAATGCTGACGGACACCAGCAGTCCTATAGCCAGCGGTGGCTCTAGTTGATCACAAAAGTACAAGCTTCGGTACTGGCAAATTCCACACCTCTTGGTGAATCAGGGTCTTTGCAGAGGGACTGTGAAAGCTTGGGAGTCCCAGTTTCACAACACAATTCAGAAGGCAGCTTTTTAGCTCCAGAGCGTCAATTCTGTTTAAGGAGTGGGGATGAACACCAAAGGGATCTTGTGATTTTTATTTGCTTTGTGAAATCAGAAAGTTTATTTTTACAAGATACTAAAGAAATAGACACGGGGTGTTCTACAAGTAAATATATAGTGGGTAAGACTTTTTTCCTCCTAAGAGGACCTTCGTATTTGCTATTTTTAGACTTTTTGGCACATGTTTTAAGGGTCAAGTGTTAACTTCTCAGAAACAACCTTTAATGAGTCAGGATAAAAACCATCTGGAGCAGGGATTCCTCCTGCAAATGTGTGCACTTCGGGATGAAGAATTTCCCATCAGCTTAAGATTCCCATCGGAGGCTTAGAGTAGTAGTTCAAAAATGCCATCAATTGATCCCTTTGTATTAATTGCTCCATATATATACACACACACACACACACATACATAGATAGATAGTAAGGTTTTTGACCTAGGGACTGTGCAAAATCTAAACTCTCAAATCAGATAGAAGCAGCATTTCCCTCGACGCGTCTAATAATGGGCCCTGGACCTAGCAGGACACGCGGCCGTCTGCAGGATGTGCGGAGTGGCAGGTGGGTGAAGGACAAGGAATCCACCTAGAGGAGGCGGGACAGGGCCCACATCAGACAGCCTCCCTTTCTCCCTCCCTCCCTCGGGGAGCTCGCCTAAGTGACACTTCCTTGTGTCCCAGGAAGTGACGATCTGCCAGTGTAGATTTGAGGTCTCCCCCACCCCGGGGATGCATCAGCCGGCGCCGGGCGACCTCTTGGGCCGGGTGTCCCAGGCAAACTGCCGGCGTCAGCCCAATGCACCACGGACTGTCGAGTTGCTAGCGACTCCAGGGGCTCTTGTGTCCTTGCCTAACTCTTAGAGTGATCCTGAGCTTTACGGCTTCCCAAGGGGTGCTGAGAGCGGGCTCTGGGAGGCCAGGACTTGGGAAAGCTGGGGGTCGGGGGTGGAGAACTGCAGAAAGGGAAAGTCTGAGGCCGGAGCCGGGAGGTGGAAGTTCGGGAGCAGGAAGCACCCAATTCTTCCCCCCAAGGAAGCTGACTAAAAAAAAAAAAAAAAAAAGGCTGGGGGAGGGTGTTTTAGGGCGCTGGCTGACTGGGGCTCCGTCTCCTCTTCATCCGGCAAAACCCCAACACGCATAATAAAATAAAAGCCCCAGGGCGCTCAGACGGCGGTCCTGCGCGGGTGGGGCGAGACACGAAAATAAACGGCGGCGGAGGAGGCGGCTCCGCATCCCTAATGAGGGAATGAATGGAGAGGCCCCCGGCTGGCGCCCGCCTACCCCGCGGCGGCGGCCCAGAGGCTCGGGCGCTGCGTCCGCGCCCGCCGCTCCGCGCGCAGCCGGCTGGCTCGGGCCGCTCCCGGGTTCCAGGGCTCCGGCGGCGGCGGCGGCGGCGGCGGCGGCGAGGCGGCGGGCCGGGCCGGGCCGGGCCGGGCGGGGCGGGGCGGCGGCGCGTGGCTGCGGCTCGGCGGGCGGCGCCGCACACCTGAGGCGGGGCGCGCGGGGCGCGGCGCGGGCGGCGCTGTCAGGGCCGCGGCTCCCGGCGCCTAGGCGCGCCGGCCGGGACCCGCCGGGCCGCCATCCGAGGCACAGCGCCCCGTCAGCCCCGGCCCCCGGCTCCGCCGGCCGCCCCGCGCCGCCGCCCGCGCGCCGCCGCGCCCTCCTCCCGCTCCGCGTCCGCGGCCTGCGGAGCCACTCATCCGGCGCGGCCCGGCCGCCCCACGCTTCCGGCCGCCCCTGGGGCCCGCACCCCCGCCAGGCCGGCGAGACCCCGGCCCGACCCCGCCGCCCGCACAAAATGTCGGCCCGGACGCCATTGCCGACGGTGAACGAGCGGGACACGGAGAATGTGAGTCACCCCGGCCTCCCCCGACCCCCGCGTCGGTCGCTCCCGGCCCCGCCGGCTGCCGGGCCTGCCCCTCGCCCGCCGCGCGGCCCCCTTTTTGCCGCCCGCCGCGCGGAGCTGCAGGCCCGCCAGGGTCGGGGGGGGGGGGCGGCCGGGCTCCCTGCCTACCGAGGGTCCTCCTGGCGGGCCGGGGCCGGGCGGCGGGGACGTCGCGGGCTGGCCTTGGACCTGGCCTCCCCAGCCGCAGGTTGCTGCCCGGCCCCGCCAGCCGGCGGCCGCCTCCCGCACCCTCGCTTCTCTGCCTCTTTCGAGCCTTGTCCCCCCACCCCCCAACCCCTGCATTGCCCCCGACTGGGCTCTTTGTTCCACGGTGTGCACCCTTGGGGGCTGGTCACTGGGGCGGAGTGGGGGGCAGGACAGGCAAGGGAGGGACAAGGGTGGAGTGGCAGCGGGATCCCCGTGTGTCCGTCCGTGAGTTTGCACGGCGGAGACCCTGGCCGCTGGAGAGGATGAGTCGGAGAATTTCACCCACGGCCTCTGGGGCCACCGGGTTGCAGCCAAATGTTGAAGAGCCAGTTGAAGCCGGAGGCTTTTTATTCGCTTCCTCAAATCAGTGGTTGTCATTCCGGCAGGTTTGATTTGAAATCTCTGCCCTTCTCGCAGCATCACTAGGTGCGTTTTTTTTTTGAAGGCAGCATCTATGTCTTTGATCCAGTTGCCCCCAAGGAGTATTTTGTCTTAGATGCCCTGGTCCCTGGTGTTTAAAGTCTTGAAAATTCAAAGAACTGATCAGTTGTCGTCCCACCTTCTGAAAAGTATAATTATGTGTGTGTGTCCCTTTGTGGGAACGGGTGTTTTTGTTTATTTGTTTTGCTTTTTAAATCCTCATGACCTAGGTAAATCGGGCCTTCGCCCGATTTTCTACTTGGTTATTTGGCGCTGGAGGGGTGCTAAGTTTCGATGGGCTGTCCAGATCTCTCTGGTTGTCGAGTTCACTCATCCACTTCCCAGCTCCTGGTGCCACCATGGGGTTGATAAAATAAAATAATGAAGCGCTTTGGCGTTTTAGACAAAAGGAATGCAATAGAAGAGACACAAGCTCACTTCTGAAGTGCTGGAGAGAGGTCGAAACTGAATATCCAGTATTGGAGCTTTGGAGAGTCCTGAAACTTACCATAATTTCATGAAACAAGGAAAAAATTTATTAAGAGACTCTTAGAAGGCCAAGGACGACATTTCAGAGTATGCTTTTGTCTTCTCCAGTCTCTTGCATTTGCAATGTATAGTGGCATGCTGCTCATATCATAATTCATAACTTTATTTGCATTATAACTTGTTTCAAGAAACATAATTGATATATAATTCTGATGCAGAGATTGAAGGTTAGGAGGAAAGGTGGAAAACATTAAAGTTGATTTTAAAGTCAAGTTGGTACAGAATCTAAAAAGAATTCTAAAAGAAATTCCTTTCACTGTGTCATTTCAGTGTGAATGAAAGTAGACATAAGACAACCTCAATTTTTTATTTGCATGATCCTCAGTTAACCTAGGCAGGGTGGAAAAATACATTGTTCTGTTTGCTTTTGGATTTTGAGTGCTATAACTTTCTCTGTACTTGAATGAAGCAATACGATCCTTTATTCAGACATTACATAGCTTTATAGAAATATGTATCAAGCAGTAGGACAAAATGCAGCATCATATATAAGACTAAATAAAAACATTTTTAAGCTAAACATAATGCTGGGATGAATTTTGTTGTACCTTCTGAAAAATGATTAGCTGTATAAACTCAGTGGCTTTGTTTGTGAACATGCTATTTCCAAATCGCTTTTATGGTCTTGGCCTCTGTTGTCATTCTGTTGTGTACAACACTTAGCTTCCTTTACCTGCATCCCATTTTTCTCCTGGATTCAGTGGGAAATATTTATTTTACTACAGCTGTTAATTTATCAGTCGGTATCCACTCAGCTCTGTTTTTGAACCAAAAGGGTTACAGAGGAAGTATTTTAGACAAGGCCTTCCCATTCAAGGAGTTTACAGGAAAGGTAAATATAATCCCAGATAAACAGTATGCTGTAGAGAATGTCTCAGTAGTGCTGAATTGGTTGTAAATGTTTTAGGTGTTTTATCAAAGGGTCACCGGTTATGACTATGAACTCTCCAATGGTGCCTCTCTCACTCTTCAAGTCTCTGGTTGGTAGTAAATGTCATGATTCATTCTTACTTACCTCTCACCAGTGAAATAAAGTAATGAACCTGCTGGTTAGTTACACTAATTGCCAGCGTTTCGATCAAATTGCAGTTGTTTGTAATTGATTTCAGTTAAAGTGACTTTCTCTAAATGATGGTGAAAATGTGTGTTTTGTATGACTAGTAAAGGTTTCTAAGTCTTTCAGAATATGAGGGATGTAACTAAAGACATCTTAATACTGCTAGAAGTTAAATATAGTAATATTTTTAATCATTTTACAGTTAATATAAAAATTTGTTTAGTCATATGTGAATGTGTTTGGATTTGATATCCTGGAGATACATGATATCACCTTTCCCCTGGTCACTGATATGTATCAAGGATAAATTTAAAAATTCAAATGAGGACTGTGATGTTTTTAATGTTTGTATATTACCACTGTGTAGAGTAGAGAAAGAGTTCTGTGTGTACTTTCTCAGGAGTATTTCTAAGATTTGTGTGTACTCTCAAAAGGCCTCATGGCTCAATATGACAGAACAACTGGTGATTAGTTTCAAAGGCAGTACACACAGTGAAGTAGAAAATGTGTGTTGCAGATAATGGATTTAATTTATGAAAAATATATGACTTTAGGTTGTAAAGAATAAGTCCAGAAAAGCAATGGAGGAACGGATATTTAATATATTTCTCTCTTTTTCTTCTATTAGATTCTGCTTGGATAAATAAGTTGTCATTAATTTAGGTGCTTTTAAATGAATGAAGCAAGAAAAATTGTGTTTTGTTTTTTTTTTTGAAAACTCTGATGCTAATTTGTATGGATCCAAAGTGCCCTGAGTAGCTTTCTGTAGTAGAATTTTGTTTGGGGTGACGAAAACTGCTTTGATCTCTTCTTGCCACGTTTTAAAATGACTTTAATTACGTTTATTTTGCAACTTCTATAACAAAACTCTTGACAGTGATTCCTTTTCCTAGATCTGAAACTGCATGATGGCCACACTTTGGGGAACTAAGGTGACCTCCAGGCATTTGTCTTGTGGGAGTAATTGTTAATAATGTGAAAGCAAGAGGGAAGCATTGCCTTTGCTGCTTCTCTTGGGATTATAGCGGACCCTGTACACACCTGATGTGTCACAGCGCCTGTCACATTCATTCTGACCGAGACTCACCTTGTCTTCTTAATTCTGTAACATTTGCGCCCAGCACAGTGACTAGTATGCATCAGTGACCCTGTAAAAGGTGGTTGTTGCTTCTCTCCTCTGTGAACAGAGATTGCACCTTCAGAACACCTGCCCAAGGTCATAATGTATCTCTCACATCATTTACTGCTGCTCTGTTCATGATCTTTCATGATCTTGATTTTTGGAGGTGGTGTTTTACCTTATTTTGTTTTTGCCTTAGAGATTTTAGTAGAATTTGAAAGCTATAAGACACCCCACATAGGGATCAAAGAGTATGCCACACATGCACAGCTCTTATTTCTGAACCTTTTCCATTGTCTGTCTGGAGTGGCCTGCTCCTTTGAAATAACTTGAGTTTTCAAGGCTTCTGAAGTGAGTTAGCTAGCCTTGCTATTGCTGTAGCTGGACAGCTGTGTACATGTAGTCACACCGTTCATCTCCCAACTGGGGATGTTCAACAGTCCGTGATGAGAAAAGATGTCTTTGCCTTCTGTCACATCCCATCTGACCTATATGCTGTAATGAACTCTCCCTCTTTAAAGCCCAGGTTATTTAGAATCAGCCATGTGATTTTGAAATTGTTATTTTTTTTACCATTCCTTCTTCCATCTCAGACTTGACTTTGGGAATTACTTTCTTTTGAACTGATAAACATCTTTGATGTTCTTTTTAAAAAAAACTGCTTTGAGATCTGATTTTTTTGGTATTATTTTCTAACTGAGGTTTGCAACACTGTATATGGCTCACACCTCTTCAGATGTAATCTTTTATGTTCTTTTGGTGAAGGATTGTAGAAACTTTCTATTTAAAGTCTTACATTTTGTCCTTATTCTTGAAAGGGAGCACTGCCCAGTGGTCAGTTCTAAGTTGATAAGTGTTTCTTTCACTGCTTAGAAGATAATATTCCTTTGTCTACTAACTTCATTTGCTTCTGTTCAGAAGTCACCAGCCAGTAAGTAGGCAAACTTTTTTTTTTTAATTCTATGTCATGTTCTTTTCCTGTAGAGTAATGCGTATCTGCAAATTAATATTTTTCATTAGTTTTGAGTACTTACCAACTACTATCTTTCTGAATGTTGCTTTCCTCCTGGTCCCTTTAGAGTTTTGTTTTGGGGCTCTGATTAGATTATTTTAGACCTTTATCCCATATTAATGTCTCATTGATTTTTCTCACTAATTTGTTGCCTCTCTGTACTGCAAACTATATAATTTGTTTAAATCTAAATTTTGTGGATTTATATCTTTCATCACCTTTGGAAATGTACCAGTCATTGTCTCTTTGAGATTGTTACTCAGTATTTAACACTATTCTCTCTAGTATTTCTTATGTTTGTCTAGATAGGCTAACGTTTCTTGTTCTAGCATATATGTCTTAAACTCTTACTCATTCTTCCCATATTTCATTGCTTCTCTTTACTACAATCTACAGTCACTATATGTAACATGTTTAGATTTTTGTTTAGTTAGCTAAATCTCTTTCAGCATATTAAAATCACTGTTAACCCCTTTGTTGAAATTATTTTTTATTGTGTAAAAATAAAAGCAACAGCTAATAAAAACATGAGTTATGCCCTCTTAACAAACTTCAAAAAGTGCATTGTAGTTGCTGTTAACTGTAGGTACAGTGAATATGTGTGTGTGTGTGTGTGCTCTGACTTTCTTCTCTCCCTGGCCCCTGACAAACATAGGTCTGCCTTTTGCTTTCATAGGTTTAACTACTATAGGTATATCATTGAGCAGATTGCATATTTCAAATATTTAGATGCATGGTTTGCAGATATTTTCTTACATAAGCTACCTTTTCACTGCTGATTGCTTCTTTTAATGTGTAGAAGGTTTTTAGTTTGATGTAGTCCTGCTTGTCTGTTTTTACCTTGGTTGCCTGTGCTTTTTGTGTCATATCCACCAGAATCAGAATCTAGCATTTCATTGAATCCCAGTGTTTCAGTGAAATCATTGAAACTTTCCTGCTGGGTTTTCTTCTGGAAGCTTTTAGTTGCAGATATTACTTTAAGTCTTGAATCTATTTTGAGTTGATTTTTTTGTGTGTATGATACAAGATAAAGCTCTAATTTCATTCTTTTACATATGACTAACCAGTTTTTCCAACCTCATGTTTTGAAAACACTATCCTTTCTCCTTTGTATGGTCTTGGAATGCTCATAAAATGTCATTTGACTATGTATAGATTTGTTTCTAGACTCAGATTTGTTTGTTTGTTTCTCTGGCTTGATGGCAGTACCATACTGTTTTGATTATTGTTGCCTTGCGATATATATATATATGTATATATATATGTATATATATATATATTTTAAAAATCAGGTCATATGAGACCTCTAACTTTGTTCTTTCTCAAGATTGTTTTGGCTATTTAGGGTTCTTGTGGCTTGGCTAAATTTATTTCTAGTTATTTTGTCATTTTTACTACTATTGTAAATGGAATTGTTTTCTTAATTTCCTTTTTGCATTATTTGTTACTACTACTATTTATAAACACAACTGATTTTCATTTGTTAATTTTGTACACCTGCAACTTTACTGAACTTATTTATAGTTCTATTTATTTTTTTGGGGGGGGTAATAATCTCTAGGATTTTCTACACATGTTATGTCATCTATGAGTAGACGCATGGTTTTATTTCTTCCTTTCCAATTTGGGTATGTTTTATTTCTTTTTCTTTCCTAATTTCTCTGATGGGGACTTCCAGTACTATTTTGAATATTGGTAACAAGAGTGGGCATCCTGATCTTAGAGGGAAAACTTTCTGTTTCTCACCATTAAATATGATACTTGCTGTGGGATTTTCATATATGGCTTTTATTATGTTGAAGTAATTACCCTGTTCCTAGACCAGTGGAGGATTTTTATTATAAAGCATGTTGAATTTTGTTAAATGCCTTATCAATAGATATGATCATGTGATTTTTATCCTTAGTTGAGTTAATGTGAGTTAATCCTTAGTTGAGATAATTGTATGTTGAATTGTCTTTATAGCTCAGGGATAAATCCCATTTGATTGTGATGTATAGTCATTTTAATATGTTACTGAATTAGTTTGCTATTACTTTGTTTAGGACTTTGCATCTATATTCATTAAGTTTGTTGTAGATTTTTTTTCTCTCATTTTTCTGGCTTTGATATTAGGGTAATATAGTGAATTAAGTATTTTCTTCAGTTTTGGAAGTGTTTAAGAAGGATTGGTTTTAATTCCCCTTTAAATTGGTGGAATTTAACAATAAAGCCAACACTTTTGTTTGTTGTAAGGTTTTTGACTGCTGGTTTAATCTGCTTACTATTTATAGATCTGTTGAAGTTTTTTCTATTTCTTGGTTCAGTTTTGGTGGATTGTATGTTGATAGGGATTTGTTCAACTATCATTGTTAATAGTAGTCCTTATACTTTTATTTCTGTGGCTTCTGTTAAAATTTCTCCTCTCACATTTCTGATTTTATTTGGATCTTTTCTCTCTTAGTCTAGGGATAGAATTGTTATTAGTTGATTTTCACAAAAAGCCAACTTTATTGACTTTTTCTTATTGTTATTCTATTCTCTATTTCATTTACTTTTGCTATAATCTTTACTACAATTTTCTTACATCTGTTAGATTGGGCTTGCAATTTTACTCTTTTTCTAGTTCTTTGATGTATACCATTAGGGTATTTGAATTCCTTTTAATTTTTAAAAATGTAGGCTATAAAAATCCCTTTAGTACTGCTTTTGTTATATCCCATAAATTTTTGTATTTTGCACATTCATTTGTGTCAAGGTGTTTTCTAATTTCCTGTTTCTTTTTTGACCTATTGGACGTTCAAGAGTTTACTGTTTAATTTCCACATTTTTATGAATTTTTCAGTTTTCTTTCTGCTTCTAACTACCAGTTTCAGACCTTCAGTTTGAAAAGGATACTTGGGGCCGTGATCAGACTCAATGTTGTGAAAAGGACTTGGTTTTATGTCAATATTCTTAAGTTTGTTAAGACTTATCTCATGACTTAATAAATACTCTGTCCTGGAGAATGTCCCATATGTGCTAGAGAAGAACACATCTTCTCTGCTGTTGAGTGCAATGGTCTATATATCTGTCTCTTTAGGGCTGTTTTCCAGAGATGTGTTTTCTCTTTTAATCAAGAACCATTTTGTCTAGTTTCTTTGTGTCCCTTAAAACTTTGTGTTGTATCAAGCCAGGCTGGTGGTGCGCACTTTTAATTCCAGCTACCTGGGAGGCTGAGGCTGGGTATCACTTGAGTCCATGGGTTCGAGACAACCCTGGGCAACATAGTGAGACCTAATCTCTAAAAAAAAAACCAAAAAACTTTGTGTTGTATCAGTGCATTTAGTAAAAACTGCCTAGGCTGCTCTTTCTGACCTGGCTTCATTATTGGAAAGACCTTCAGCATTCAGGTCATCTGGAGAGTCTTGGGGTTCTCAAACCTTTTTTGTCAGTAGCTGTGTCTTCTCAAGACTGGTACCTAGAAATTCTTAACTATGAGGATTTGCTGGCTTTTTTTTTTTTTTCTTTTTGAAAGGATCATCATCTCTATTTCCATTTGGTGTCTATGAAACAGCAGCATCCCAAATACCTCTTTGGTTCTCAGTAACCTCCAGGCATCTAACATATACCGATTTCCATCAGCATCCTGAATTAGGATCCACAGAAACTAACTCCTTGGGAAAAGCCCTGAATAACCAGTGTGCTAGATGAATTTTCCACTTTTTCCTCACCTGTGGAAGTTTTAGTTTCATGAATTCATGTTTTCATTTTGAAAAATTCTGTTATTTTTGCCTAGAGCATCTTGACTTTCTTCTTTTAATAGTCTTTTGGTCTTTGCTTGTTTTTGTGATTTCATTTCATTTCCTTAAACATTTAATATGTAGTTATTTGCATTCTGTATCTGGAAATTCCATTATCTGGAGACCTTGGGGAATTTAGCTTTATTGTTTGTGTCTACTGTTCTCATTCTCCGTGACTTGTTTCTTTTGTATTTGTAATGCTGATGAGCTCACATATGCCTGAATATCATCTGTGTGAAACCTGGATATCTAAATGGAGAATGAGTTTCTCCAGAAATAGCTTATGTTTACCCCAACTGGGAGCCTTTTGTGATCTGGGGTACATTAGTCTCCTGTATGTATCTCTGTGAGGCTCAGCACTCATACTTGTAGCGGGTTTAGGTTACAAGACAGTGCTGGCTCTGTGGCAGCTGAAGTTTATTATTTTTCAAAATGTTTGTTTGGGATAAGCTTTTTGAAAATTTGTGTTCAGAAGTTTTCATAACTGTGCAGTTTTATTATCTGTCAGTTCTGATATTCTTATATCTGCTTATTTCAAACCATGGGCAATTTTCTAACCTGTCTGTAACTCTTCCAGGTCTAAAATTCTTAGTATATTTTGGACATCATTTGTTGCAGTTATCAAGATGATCAGTTTCAAGAGCAACTAATTGTCATCAGAGAATTTTTCTACTAATATGACTTCCTTAAAAAATACATAGTGGATATATTAAAGTGTATCAGAATTACGTACATGCAGCCAATTATGTGCTTGCTTTCCTTTGTGTGAAGTCCTTTCTTTAGTCACAGCCATTGAAACCACGTGTCTGTATGAAATGAACTAGCCAGACCTTCACATCTCCATGTCATAAATAGCTAAGCCAAGATATAAAAGCTCACAAAGTATCTATATTGCATCATGTTAACAGTGGCTCAGTAATAAGTGAAAAATGTGTGTACAAATAAAATTTAATATATTTTCAGAAACTTTCGTCTTTTCTTATAGTATGTTTTTAATTTATGTAATATGTGAATAAAGCAGTATCTAGGGAGTTATGTCATATTCTTACAGAAATACGTACATACAAGTACCACAAGAGTGGGTGGGTACTTGATGTCGTTGGAAACTACGCTGTACCCTGAAGCTCAGCACCACAAACTTTTTCTTCCAATTACATTGAACAGACTGTGGACTTGAGCATTTCCAGCATCGCTTCTGTATACCCCATCTTACATACCATAGTATTTGAAATATGTTTTGGGCACTAAACACTTCAAAATAGCAGCGTCTTGTTTATTAATTTGTTTTCAAATATAGTCAGTTTATGAACCAGTTGGGGAGATTACTTCAAATGCACAGTCCTTGGTGCCTGGTCCTGCCCACTTCATGGTCTCACTGTTTCTCTGGTGTATTTTCATAAGCCTCTTGGTAATTCTTGTGCCGAGCTCTGCTGACTAGGCCTTAAAAACACTGATTTATATGATGATATTTAATAAATCCATCTTTGATCAAAATGATAAAGAATTCTAGTTGATGGTTATATTATAAGAAGTGGGGTGGGAGGAGTGATGACTCCGTTTACTGTCAGCACTAAAGAGTAACTGGGAATGCCTGCTGGAGAAAATAAGATGCATAGTCTGTTGGGGTGAGCTCAAAGAAGGGGTGATGAGGGTTCCCATGTTTCTTTCTTCCTTCTCTTAGCTTTATGTGGTGGTTAGCTCTATATGGGGTGGCGGTGGAGGGTGCCAGCCAAATATAGGTGTTTTCCATATAGACCTTTTGGTGATAGACTGACTCTTCCAAGGAAGTTTTATTTATACTGTTTTGGTCATGCTATCAGTTAGGTCAGGTTGTAAACAAATCAGAGGCTGAGCAAGAGTCCAAAGTTTTAGTGAGCTCCTGGGAAAGGAGATAGTAACAGGTGTATTTTAAACCTTTAAACTGTGGCTGCCTTTCCTGCTGGGATCAACAGTGCTGCTTTCAGCTTTTCTAAAGCGGACCTGCTTTTATTTCCTTTTCCATTTGTTTCTTCTCAATTGGAGACTATAGGGGCACAAAGGTAAATGAAACTTGTCCCTGCTCCACAAGGACTCAGCCTCCGAAGAGGGAGGTAGACAAAAAAGTGCAGTAGAAAGTTACAGCTCCTTGTTATCTGAGTGATCTCAACACAGAATAAAGGAGGAAGGGGGAGGCGCTGGGCGCTCAGGAAAGACTCCTTAGTCTTTGAACTCAGGCTTTTGAGATCCAACTTCTGGGACAGCTGGACCAGTGGAAAACTGAGTTGGTAGGGAGAAAACATAGGGTAGAAGGCACCTGAGTGTGAAGTGGGGACATGGGGAGTGGGGCAGCTTTTATGGGGAGGATAGGTGGGTCCATGGTTGCCTTAGCAGGAACTGGTCCTGGAGGCCCTGCGACAAGTGGAGGGCCAGCGTGATTCCATTTATGTGCTGTGTATGTTTGGGCATTTTGGAAACACTCCAGCTTTAAGTTCAATGGGTTCCTTTCTCCTGGATTTTTTAATATTCTAGAAAACTTAATGTAATACAGGGAGAAGGGTTTCATAAAGGGGATATGCCAGGGTGGGTGACAACCATGCTCTCCTTGGTCATACTTCAGTTAGGTTCCTCCTACCTTCTTCTCAAGGAGGCTTTGACCTTGCCCTTCCTGTCCAGTGGAACCCAACGGCCATCACCCAGTTGGCTCTGCTGAGTCAGTTTAGGGAGAGGCCCTTGGACATCCAGTCATGTTCCTCATCTTCCACCTTTTGATGTCTGAGTTCTTGATCTGCTTTCAATAAGAATCCTGTTAGGCCAGTTTAGCAAGAAACCCCTTACCCTTGATTTTTCCTCTTGGTAATTTTCCATCCACTGCCCCCTCCCCCCACTCCATCCTTGGCCATAAATCCCTTGCTGTCCTTGTGATTATCAGAGTTGATTTCTCATCCAACCCTTTGTAATACCTCAGTTGAAATTATCTTGAATAAAGGTGCTTTTTTTTTTAACCATCTTAACAAGTGTCAAAGTAAATTGTTTTGTTTAATACCAGTTAAGGAAAGGTTCACTTTTCATAATGAAATCTCCTGCACATTTCACTGTGGTCGTGTGTATTGGGAGCAAAATGAGAGACGCACATAACATTAAAAATATTAATAGCCCAGAGAGTAGAGCCTTCCTAGATTTAGGGTGACATAAAGGGTAGGATCAGGAGTTAGCACAGCTATAAGTGGTAGGTACTTCATTATCCTCTCCTAGCATCTTGTCTCTGGTTTTAATCAGTGGTGAATACAGGTGGTTTAAAGAGGGCAAATAATTTAGCTGGAGTCACTGGCTGGTTAATCTTGTTAGGGTAAATGATTTTACCTTGCTCCCTTCTGGTGGTTACCTACATCTCTTTTTGGGTACTTTACCAATATACTCCTTTTTTTTTAAAATTTTTTTCTTATTTCTAAATGACTAGGTCTTGCTATATTGCCCAGGGTGTCTCAAACTGGTGAACTCAAGTGATCCCCAGCCTCAGCCTCCAGGTAACTGGTATTACAGGTGCATGCCACCATGCCCAGCTACCAATGTACTCTTATGCACAACTTTTTTTCTATAAAATATTGACAACCTAGTGTGTCTAAATGTATCATTAGTCCTTCTGGCCATACACAATTCTAGCTACTGCCTAAGTACTATAAACTAGAGGAAAATCCATTGTGTACCAGTGACCACTTGTTTAAAGCCAGGGAATTGACTTTCTAGTAAATTCTTAACTGTGAGGCCCACAGACCAGCCTAAAGGAGGAAAGCTTTGACTAGAAAAGGTTGGTATTAATTTTGTTGATTCTCCTACCCTTCCCTTCTACCTCCCTTTCCAGGAAGAGAGAAGAATCAAGAGGAGAGCACAGTGTGCCCAGGAGGAGTTTCCATTCTGTTCAGCCAGCATCAATGTTCACCAGATTGTTGATTCTGCCTCGTATGCACTTTGTGTCAGTGCTTCCAAACTGTGCCCTTATTTTCGTAAACCTACCCCACACATAATGCTACAAACTCCCTGAGACCAAGATTCCTATTACTGATTCTCACATCAATGGAGCAGTGCAGTCCAGCATAATTGGCTTTTGCAAGTTTGTAGAATTGTGTGCTGTGTTGTATTAAAAACAGCAAGACTGTCAGTAAAAGGCCTTTCCACTCCTACAGTAATTTAGCACTATGCTTAGCATAGTAATTTAGCATAGTAGCTCCTTGATGGTCCATAGTCATATGTACAATTAAGATTCACTCGTTCTTTGGAAAATTTTGGAGAACTTTAAGAATCTGAGGTGGTGCTTTGTAGGTAGAACATTTCTTTTTAAATCAGGTCATTCTTTTTATGAACTTCTGAGGTGTTCTGCAGTGTTTCCACCACCCCTTGTGTTCTCATTCCTAAGTTAATGAAAATTTCACTGATTATAAAGATTTTTCAGGCAGTGTACTGACATTTAAGTCACTGTGATTATTAGCTTATGTTAGGGATTTGTTAGATGCACTACATATATTTGAAATAAATCTTAAAAACAAGCTTTGACAACTAGAGTATTAAATTAAATCAACTCAAATGATTTAAAGAACAAACATCTATTGTACATTTCTGGCTTGAGTTTATCCTAAGATTCTTATGCTTGTCGGAGTGAAAGAAATTGGATGTTTCTAAGAAAATCTTATACCATATTTTTAGATGTAACTGAGGCAGGTGGTTTCTTTTTATCTCAGGACTCAGTTGTATTAGATCATAGTATTTTTTGGACAGCAGTAGTGAAAGCTCTCCCCAGGAGGTTTTGGGGATCCAGGGGTGTATCTCAGGGAGAAGTGCCTCTGGAAATAAAATACAGGCTCAACCCCTCCCTGTCTGCCTCCTAAGAAGGGAAGGGAAGTTGCCATTCTTGTCTCCCCCACCCTGTTCAGATAACGCAGCACCTGTAACTTCATGTCTCAGGTTCTTTGTCTGTACAATGGAATAACAGTTCCTGACTCCGAGTTATTATAAGATGGACTTGTCTGTAGAACAGGGTCTGTTACCTAACGGAAATTGTGTTAGCTGCTATTATTACTGTTATTAGCAATAATATTATTAAACCTCAAAAGCACATACTTGTAGATAAGGTATCCCTGGGTTGGTATAGTCCCAACTTAGACCTTTAGCCATGCACCCTTGTTTGTAAAATGAGTGCAGATACCTGGTTGGATGAACTGGGTGGTTTTATGTTAGTAGGAGTAAATGATACAGTCTACAATATTCCGTGTTTGTGATGGTGCCAAAGAAATGAGGAATCAACACTGAGTGATAAGGAAATTCACAACTGCTCATTACATTATAATCTTTCTCCTATCCCACAGTGTTAAGAACACATGACTAAACTGTTTTTTAGGTGTCTCCATTTTCATGTCACTTCATTCATTCTTCAGACTGGGGACAGATTTGCATGGATTGATTGTTATTTTAAACATGTGACTGAACTCTCTCTCTGGCTTACTGAACTTCCATATGAAGGCGGGCCTGCAGTCAAACTCTTACCGGTAGAAGCTGGCTTTGATAGTATAATTGTGTACACTAGAATATGGTGTTCTGTTGTCTTCTCAGAATCATAATGCTTGTATTTTCACCCCTTAGAAATTTTAATGACTTCATAAGCAAGGTTTTGGTAGAATTATAAAAAAAAAGTTCTTCTAATTTTGCATATGCTTCCCTCTGTAAGGAAATACATTTTCCTTCATCTTTCTAAAAATAATATATGATAGGTATTTTGTTATTCAGAGGAATAAATTTCACCTCCCTCAAGTTTACATAATTGAGGCTTAAATTAGAAGTACAGTCCCATGTTTGACTCCCTTTTAAAAGCACATAGAAGAACAGTGCAGTTTTACCTTTATTATCATATCTGGGTTCAGAGAAGAAGCAGAATTCTAAGAGCAGTACAAAGAAGTTTACTTTGGTATTGAAGTTGCACAAGTGTGGGCACTGAGCATTTTGGATATGGCTACTGCTTGGGCATCTGGAAAGAAGTATCTAAAATTGGCAGGGCCATTAGTCAGGAAGGACAGAATATGAAGGGGCTGCCAGGCACACTGGAACCTCTAGGACAAGCTGGATGCCTGGCCTTTTCCCACTTCTTTGCTGCTTCTGAGGCAAGTGAGCTTCAGGGCCAGCTGATGCCCTTGGTCACAGAGTGACATGTGCATCTGGACCAGGTGTCAGGGCCATTGAAGCAGGTGGTCCAATGTAAGTTCAGGAGCCCAAATCCCTTGGGAGGTGCCAGCAGGTTGTCTGTGCCAGGCCTGTACCACAGCCATGTGCTGTGACCTTCAGAGCACATAGGTGGCCACAGGCACAGTGCCTTTCAATCTTGTGCAGATCTCTTGTAGCCAGTACTAACGCAGGTCCAGAGAGGGCAGGGAATTCCAGGAAATACAGTTCCCACTTTGCTGAGAAAATACGTGGCTAGTGGCCCACCCAACTCATCCATATCACCTTGGCCATCCATGTGCAGTGTGGGTGTGGCCACGCTTCTCTTAGTTATGCTTCAAAATAAAGTGATAGCGAAATCATCTCTGTCTAATGTGATGCAGTTGTTCTGGTATATGAAAAACATGCTGACTCCCCCACCCCAAAAAAGGGGAAGATTCACAGTCCCTTTATCCATGTGTGGATGATATTCATTTCTGAAGCATGCTCTCATTTTTATAGACTATACTGTCAATATTAACATAAAAAGTTAGCTAATACTAACATTTTAATGTTGGGGGATAGGGAGTGGAGAAAGGGAGTAGAAAGAAAGAATTGGTTAGTACATATACACAAACATTTATCCCAAAATAAGAAAGAAACACTCATAAGTATTCAGCCCTTGTTTCTACAATTGGTCAGTCACATGCTCATAGATGTTTTGAATCACTTTTTATTACTTTGTTAACTCTGCTGTCCCTTACCTTACCAACACTTCAGCTACACTGTTTTTCCTGGCCTGGCTAGGTAAACTGTGTGAAGTAATCCAGGCCTTAATTCCCGAAGAACCTGGGCCATCAGAATCCTTGCCTGTGTTGGGTGTTTGTAATTTTCCATTGACTTATCTCAGGGCATGGGAGTAATGCGAGGTGCCCCGGAGGATCTCCTTCATTTAGACCTACTCCTCCTTAAGCCATTATGCAATAGCAACCCAGTTTCCCCTGATCATCAGGATCAGTCACCTGAGTTAGTATAATAACTCCCTTCTTTGCCTATTGATTCACTGCCATGAAGCAGTCTCAACTTGCCAGGTAACGGACCATCTCATGGAGCCTGGTAGAAACATTCTTTCCTTCAGTCTTGAGTCTTTCACACCAGCAGAGAGGCCCAGTTCAGAGACCAGGAAAAAAGAAATTCACTGGGGCATCACTGAGAGAAGCCCCTCTCATGCCTGTCTCTTGATTGCTGCCAGTCGAGGCTGTGGGAGAAGCAGCAGCAGTTCCAAGTCGCTGATGAGCATGTGTGCTGCGTCCTGGAGATGCCCCCAGCTCTGCACCGCGTTTTCACCCAGCTGGCATTACCACGGAACCTTTAAAAGGCCATTCTCCTGTTTGATAGAGCCAGCTGCTTCGGGGTTTAGGGGAATATAAAAGATCAATTCTTCCAGCCTCAGCCTGGTACCTTCTTTCATTTACTATGAAACTGATTCCTTGCTTTGATGTGGAGTTGAATGGGAAGCCATGCTGGTGAAGATGTTTCTACCACTTGATTGTGGAGGCTCTGGCATAAGTGTTTTGACCAGCGAAGGCAAGTTTAAATGCACAGCAAGTGTTTGTTCCAGAGAGATCAAAGCAATTCCCCTTCTATGGTGACAGTGCAGTGTAGCCCCCCTGCACCTGGTATTGGTTTCACCTCTCCCCTCCTGGGATTGAGGTGTCACGTGGGGAGCTTTGTATTCAATAGGCAGTTGACCATTGAGCCTCGGTGACTGAGTTTTTGTTGTTGTGAAGATGGGTGACTGGAGAAAGTGACTGATAGATGAGGATGGCACAGTCACCCCTGAGCACCCCCCGGGAAGCGGTTGCATGGGCACAGTTGCATGGGCACAAGCGGTCGCATGGGCACAGCACTATGTGCATTGCTCACTTGGAGATATGTTCATGGACTTCACCTGAGCCCCCTCCCGTCAAGTCCTTGATTGTTCATCCAGACCATTAGCCCTGTTCTGTGGCTCTGCAGACAGATACCCTCTCTTTCTAGGCAGGAGAAACTCCCAGGTGTGCAGCTTATTGTGCTGCCCACTGGGGAGTCTTCATCATCTTGTCTTCATCATCTCTGCAGTGCTGACCAGGGCGGGGCTGTAGTGTTATGACTGCCCGCTTGTGTGTGGTACTGGCACATGGTGCAGAATCAACTCTGGGTGTGACTTGCACTTTTCAGTCCTCTGAAAAGTCCATCTGGTCACAGGGAACCCCCCGATGAGGTCATAGGTGTGAATTTAGGTGGGATAAGCAACAAAGCAGGAGGATGGGTTGGGCTTAGTGTCTAAATCTATTTAAACCTCATCTCATGCACACCATGTCCCTCTGGTATGTACTCAACTTTTTTTTTTTTTTATTTTTGGATTTTGTACTATACATGATTGCATAATTGTTGATCCCTATAGGATTACCCCACCCTACCACTCTCCTCCTTAGTCAACATCCAGATCTGTTGGAGTCCCACTGAGTAGCAACTTGATGACCAGAGTACAAAAGTCCTTCATCTCTATGGGGCCCCAATAGCAAGCCAGAAACTGTTTCCCCACAAGAAGATAGTGACCTATAGAGGATGGTATAGCATGAGCCCGAAGTCTTGGAAGTCTGCATTGGGACTCCTATTAGGCCCCCAGCCCTGTGCCTCCAAGGCTTTGAGACCTATGAGTCTTGGGTTCTGGGGTCACAGCACCTTGCTGACAGCCACACTCACACAGCCCTTTTATTCTGGGCCCCAAACAAAACCACAGGCTTTCAGATGACCCATAAGAGTAATGAAGCATCTGTTGTCCTAAAATCCCTGTACTCACTGCTTTCTTTAGGGAAGGAGGAACCAGATGCAGCAATTTGTCTCAGTCCCAAACGGTTAGGTTAGGAATTCCACTGAGGAGGCAGGTCCCTGAACTATTGTGAAAACTGTTTCCTACCCTCTGGCACACAGGTATCATCTGGGTATCCCAAGTACTTGTTGCTACCTGCTCAGCAAGTCCAGTAGCATAATACCCACATAATGGACCCGTGTGATGTCCAGTGGAAGGAAAGGTCGGAAGGAAAGGCCAGTAGGTCCCTGTAGACTGTAGGTCAGAGGTTCTCAACTGGGACAGTTTTACACCCTGGAGGACATTTGGCAATGTCTGGAGATACTTTAGATTATCGCAAATGAGGGCCAGGGTGGTGCCAGCATGTCGTGAGTAGATGCCAGGGTATTACTAAGTACCCTATAGGGGTGCACATGACGGTCTCCCACAACAGGTTTATCTGGCTTCAAACATCTAGAGTGCGGTGTTTGAGAAGCCCTTGACTAGATGATAGCAGTAGTCTGGGGTTGAAATCATCCTGCAGTGGCACAGTGAATAAAGCAGCAAACTGTTTGCTGCTAACAGCTATAGAGAAAAGGGTTTTCACCAGCTCAGTTGCTGCATCTACAATGCCAGGGTTGTTGACTTCACCCCACAGGGGATCTAGTCTGGAATAGCAGCTGTAATTGGAATTACCAGTTGATTAAATTTTGACAATTTATTGTCATTTTCTGAGACTTTTCTTTCCTTTTGCACAGACCAGGTAGGCAATTTTGATGAAGCTATGGTGGATATGGCCATTCTGAGTCTTTATGGTGGCACCCCCTCCAGAAGGTGATGTTGGTTTTGGTGAACTGCTCTGTTACCACCACATATTTCTCCTGGCTTCCACCTGCCTTTCCCAGATAACTGCACTTGCACTAACTCACAGGCCAGGGAATGTATGTGAGGTTCCTGGGATGGTGCTGCTGAAGACATTGTCCAGAGCTGGACACATGCACAGAGCAGACGAGGACCCACTGTTTCCACTGTGAAATGTGCCTCATCCCGAACTTCATTAATCATCTGATTTCCTTGAGCCCCTGCTCAAATGGGGGGTACACAGAAGAGTTTGAAGTCTTGAGAGATTAGTTTGGAGGCTGTTTAGACATTTCCCCCACATCCCCAATGCATATTTACCCTAGTAAATTCCTGCAGTTCTGTATGGGAAAAGCGAAGAGGAGGATCCATAGTTCTCTTTGTGGGCAATATGGCATTACCTTTCTTTAAGGACCTAGTTTCCCTTCATCCAAGGGGCTCAGGATCATTGATTGAAGTCTCTGTGACTATTTTTATTCAAGTGATGGTGTGAGCTGCAAAAGCACCAGAACATAACATTTTACTTTCCAAATCTTGCACAGATTTCTGTGGCCTGTATACTCAGAACCACAGGGAGAGAACAATCTATACCTTAGCACAGATGACCCCATAAGACCATACAGTGACACAGATCCAGAGAAGTTCTTTTTACTATTATTGACCATGAGTAGTTTCACTTTTCAAACTGATTTGTGTGGCTCATACATGGTCACAGCAACTGCTGTCTCTGTTTAATGGCCCATTTGGAGTAGCTGAGATGAGAGCCCCTGAGTATGGCTGTGGACAAGTCCAGGGCACTGTTGCCATGGATTAAATGTGCGCCGAATGCCCAGGAGGTATGAAACACAGCAGACTCACCAGGAGTAAAACGTGACACTGTGATCAACATAAGATGAGCATCCTGGCTCATCCTGGCTGCTGCTGTTTGAACTTTTTGGTCAGTCAGTTGGTGATGTGCATTTAGAAGGTTGCAATTTTTGAAAACTGCTCTTGCAAGGATGTGTTATCATTACAGTCATGCTGATAACACACAAGAGATGTTTTTATCTGTGAACTTTGGACAGAGTTCAAAAAAAGTAGTGATGGCAAATGAAACGCCACTGAACATAGTGTCTCCCCTACTAAAAATGATTAAAAAGTTGGCATTTTTACATTTGTGTTTAAAATAATTCAGTGTGGATGTTTAGTTAACTTTGTAGTGTTGGGCCAGGCACGGTGGCTCATGCCTATAAGCTTCAGCCTATGAAGTGGCCGGGGCTAGGGATCGCAGTTTGAGTCCTGCCTGGGGCCTGTAGCAAGACCTAGTTCCAAAAAAATAGCTGGGCACCTGTAATTCCAGCTACCTGGGAAGCTGAGGCTGGGGATTGCTTGAGTCTGTGTACCCCAGGCAATGAGAGCCTGCGGTTCCGTAGGCAAAAATAGCGAGACCTAGTCTCAAAAAAAAACCAAACAAACCAACAAAACTTTGTAGTGTTGTTTTGCTCTCCTTCATGTTTAATCATCTAACAATCACATGAAAACTAGTTAACCATAATTCAAAGGTTGGTGGGCAGTTGTTTTAAATTGAAGTGATGTTTACATACAGTGAAATGCACAGATGGGGGGGGGTACAGTGTTCAGTGAGCTTTGATAAAGGCATATGCCACCCCCAAACAAGATAAAGCACATTTCTGCTGTCCTGGAATGTTTCCATCTGCCAGAGGGCGACTCTCCTGACTGTGACTGTACAGGTGCCTCTTTTTCTACTTTCCTAATAAATCTATCCTTTTAAAATGTTTTGTTAAAAAACAAGAAAGAAAATTTCCATCTGCCTTTTCTTATCAGCATACTCCCCTAAATAGGCAGTGCTCTTACTTCTGTAGCTGGCTTATGTTTGCCTGGTCCAGAAGTTCATCTAAGTAAGGGAGGGGGTCAGACAGCGTGTCGTCCTTACTCATTCCATTCATCTTGTCCACGAGATTCATCCATGCTGTGTTGTATCCCTAAGTTGTGTTCTCACATTTGAAAATACCTGGTTCAACAGAGTTTGGGTTGTTTCTCACGTAGGGCTACAGGAATAGAGCTGAACATTAGTATATGAGACTTTCGGAGCTTTAATTTCTTTTGGGGAAACGTAGGGATGAAGTTGTGCCAGAAGGGTGTTTTTAACATTTTAAGAAACTGAGAAAACACTTTTTAAAGTAGTTGTGCCCTTTAACACTTACACCAGCAGTGTGTGGAAGTTTTGGCTGCCCTGACCTTTTGCCACACTCCTAGTGGGTATCTGTGTTGTCTCATTGGGATTTCCAGTTTACACTTCCCTACTGACTAATGATGTGTACCTTTTAGTGCTTATTGGCCGTTTGTGTGGTTCTCTTGTGATGTGTAGGTACGTGTCTTTTGCCTATTTTAAAAATTGAATTGGTTGTCTTTTTCTTGATTTATAGGAATTATATATATGTATATACACACATATATGCATATGTGTATCTAATGTATATCTAATTTCTTTGGTAAAAAAATCTGTCTAAAATTCAAGGTTATCCTGTTGGAGATAAGGATTTGGGAGTTACATGCTATAGATAATATTGAGGCCATGTAACTGATTAAGTACGGCTAGGGAAAATGAATAACAGAAAGGGGAGCATCATTACTACAGTGGACTGAATTAATATGTAGGTCTCTCCTTTTGTCATGCACACACATCAATAGGATTTAATGTAATTTTTTTTATTGTTGTTTGCTAACTACATGCCTAAGCTTTATAGGAGGCAAGAATGAAAAGGAACCAGAGCCGTAATGCTGAGCACAAGCCGACAGCATAACAACCCTTGGGGTTTTGGATCTAGTGTCAGTAAGCTTTGTGAAATGTGGCTCTGGTGTCCTAATGGGGACAGGAGATGTGGCATCAACACCACCTGTGCTGGAGAACCAAAAATGAACCTCCTGCTTGAAACTCCAAGCCTGGAGTGTCAACTCCTTCCCTGTGCCAAGAACACTAGGAAAAACTCTTCCCTTGGGTGAATGAGTTGACAAGGAAACTTGCCATCTACCTAAGGTCTTAAGTATAAGTGGGGGGAAATTTTACTCAAAGGACAGAGGACTGTCAAACGTGCACACACACACATACACACACACACACAAACACACACACACAAAGTCACATACAGATTATGGATTATATGAGAAAACTAACCAACTAACCACCTGTGGTGAGAGTTAATAAATGGAAAAAAAGAAGAAAAAAGCAGCCTACCCCAAAACAAATAGCACCCCACAAACTGGAATTAATGGAATAATGTGAAATAAATGAAAACATAAATTTGTTTAAAAAATAATTTTTAAGGACAGTAATAAAAATCTCATTGAAAGAGTATCAAGGAATAAGATAATTAGAAAGACTTAAATAGAAAATCTAGAAATGGAATACATAATTTTTGAAATGGAAAACTCAATGGAATAGTTAAGGAGTAGATTATACCTAGCCTAAGATAGATTGTGATGCAGTAGAATATAGATATGAGAAAATGACTTAGAATGAATCATTGAGAAATAGACAATAAGAATATTAAGGAGTGAATAAGAAATGTGGAACATAAAGTGAAAACGTTTAATGTGCATTTAATAGACATTCCAGAAAGAGATAATAGAAGAAATTGTTGAGAAGCAAAATTTGAAAAGATGACGCCTGAGTTGTCTGAAATTGAAGAGAGATATGTCTTCAGGTTGATGCATCCTGAGTACCTAGCAGAATAGATGAAAAGAAAGTCATACCTCGTGGAATCACAAAACCAAAATAGAAAAATAATTGAATAGCAAAGAGTAAACCTGACTTCTAAAGTAATAACAATTAGAGGAACAGTAGAGTGCTTATCAGCAGCACTATATTTTAAAATCGAATGACATCTTTACATAATGTGAGAGAAAGTAACCTCATGCTATCTTCTTAATTAAATGATCCTTAAAGAGTAAGAACAAAATTAAAGTATTTAAAAAACCTAACTGCAGCTATTTAAAAATCGCTAAAGCTTAGTGACATGAAATATTAAAAAAAATTGATAACCTACCATACTAATATCAGGCCAATAAGATAAAGGGTATTTTTAGATAGAAAAAAGACCATTCTGCATAATCATAGATTATTCACAAAGAACTATATTAGTGAGTCTAAGTATATTACATGACTCCTAAATGTATAAAATAAAAAGTCTGACATATTTATCAATAAATTGATAAATGGACCTAATGAGGAAACAGTAAGAATAAAAAAAATTGAACAAATGCAATCATTTTAGTCAATGGGCATACTGGGACATAATATGGAATTATTATCATCAACAAAAACAGAATTTTTAACTGGAAAGAGCTAAGGAACTTTACAGTTCATGTAGAACCGTGTCATTAATGAAAATTTCTGTGGAATAGTTGGCACCCTCTCATGCAACCACTTCTCAACCCAATAACATTCTGGCCCTATCCATACCCTTCCTAGTACCCCCTGTAAGTAGGGAGCTCGGCCAAGGCAGACATGAAGTGAGGCACATCTTGTGGTCTAATGCCATAACTGCAGTGTTGATAGCATGCAACTCATAGTGTGAACCTCAGCCAGTGCCTGAGAGATGGGCTTAAACAACCCATCCCATTGGCAGCTGGGTGTGGAAAGAAGGCTCCTTTTGAGCAGTAGATTAATGCAATCTGCCCCCCCCCCCTTTTTTAAATTGTGAAATATTTGACATATAATCCATTTTTAATTTCAGGGGTATATGGTAAAGATTGTATGTCTTTTGAAAACATGTGATAAAATGTCATTCTTGACTTTGGCAAGTGGTAAATAAAGCCTGCAAAGGCAGTGAGGAGAATTCTTCAAAGAGATAACACAAAAGCCTGGATTCTTTACCTGCATTAATTATCTGAAGAATAATGACTAATCTTAACTGAATGCTCTTGACCATTCTCCATGCTCTGTAGTATCCATTCACTCAAGAGTTACTTACTAAATTCCTACTGGTGGGCTCTGGTGCTGTTCCTTGGCAGCTGGGATATAGAGGTAAATAAGACAAGATTTGTGCTGCTAGAGGGAAAATCACATAAAAACAAATCATTTTAGAAAATCATAATTTCAAGCTGGGTATGGTGGCACACGCCTATAATCCCAGTTACCTGGGAGGCTGAAGCTGGGGATCACTTGAGTCAGCGGGTTCAAGACAACTCTGGGCAACATACCGAAACCTAGTCTCTAAAAAATAAAAAAATAATAAACAAATAAATAAAAGAAAATCATAATTTCAGATAGTACACAGGAGGAAAAGAAAGGAGCCTTAAAAGCTGGAGAGGAACTGGTGGGAATGGGGAAGGGCAGTGAGGGATCAGATACCACCCCTCTGTGCAGCTGGGAGAAGGGCCAGCTGAGCTCTGTGCCTCACCATATGCTCACAGGCTGACCTGGGAGTACCCAGGGTTGAGGACTCTCAGAGACCCTGGTGGTTAAGCAGCAGAGTGGGGACTCAGCCTGGCTCCCTGACTGCAGACCCATTTCTCAATCTCTGTGCTAAAGTCTGCAGAAATGAATCATCAGATCACTTTTCATGGGAATAGAACCATTTTTCTGCTTAAAAAAACTGAGAACCTATTTGATGCAGAATGAGAGCTTCCTCCTCTGTGCAGTCTTCTTTTCAGCGGTTCATTGTGAATCAGCACTTCTGCTGGAGAATAGCAGTAGTGAAGAGGGCTGCAGGTCACCCTATTGCATGATTACTTATAAAAATCTTTAGTTTGTATGTGGAGGACCCTTAAACAATGGAAAGTGGAGTTACCATTTGACCCAGCAATCCCACTACTAGGAATCTACCCAGAGGACATGAAAACATTAATTCAAAAGGACACCTGTACGCACATGTTTATTGCAGCTCTGTTTACAATTGCCAAGATTTGGAAACAAACCAAATGCCCCCAAACAGATGACTGGCTAAAAAAAAATGTGGTACTTATACATGATGGACTACTACGCATCAGTCAAGGAAGACAAACACATGTCATTTGCAGCAACCTGGATGGAACTAGAAAGACTCATATTAGCAGAAATAAGTCAAAAAGAAAAAGAAGTACAGGATGGTCTCACTTATATGACGGATATAGGGAAAAACAAACAAACAAATAAGAAAGAATGAAAGCAACCAATGGGACTGAACCATGGAGCGAGAGGGGAGGAGGGGGAAGAAGGTAGCAGAGGTGAAGAGCACAAAAGATCAGGATGGTTAGCAAATGTTAGTGAAGTGGGAAAGCCCCGGGGTACACAATAATGGACTAATGTAATATAAATATAAATATATATATGCAAATTTTTAAAAATTTTAATTTAATTTAAAAAAAAAGAGAAAAAAAAAAGGGACAGGGTTATTAGGGGATAGAGAAAGAAAAGAGCCATCTGCATAGTGCCAGGCAGGCAGGAGAGCTGCTTCTCCCAAGCGTGGAAATTGTACTGATTCCTTTTTTTCTTAATTTATTTATTTTTTTATATATGTGTTTTCACATCTTTGTATTCCCTGGGGACCACACAGCACCTTTCCTCCCTGGCCACTCCCTCCCATCTCTATCCCTCCTGACCCCCCACATACGCATCCCTTTTATGGAATTTTCATGCACATGTCTATGGCCTAAATTGTCAACCAGAATAAACTTTATAATAATAAAAAAATAAATAAAATCTTTAGTTTGGTGAGGGATAGACTCAAAGAAGGAAACATTACTAAATGACTTAAGTAGACTATGGATTTCATTTTTCTCTATTCTCTGATTTTTATTCAATTCAAATGTTCAGAGTTTTTAAATATTTTTTTAGTTCTGTAACTTTTTTGGTGGCATTGAGTGAATGAATCTGTTAAACTACAGACTCAGTCTGACCTCATGAACTTCAGAAACTGCACCATCTCAGGGCTGGGCGTTTTTGCATATCCATTATGAGGGCCTGGTGGAGGTTAGGTGCCTTGTACAAGCTTGGTGTGAGATAAACAAATCAGGTTTTTCTGCCCTCTGGAAATGTATAATTAATTATTTCATTATAGTGATATTAGCTGGAGAGATAAAAGCCCCAATGTATGTGCAAATTGTTCCTTCTGTATAATCTGTTTAAGGTTGGGAAAACCTCTAGCTGATGGAATGAAGTCCCATGCATACTTGTCTTAATTGCCTTATCTCACAACTGTGTGTGTTCATTTTTCTTACTCCCCTTGAATACTGAAGGCCATTTCTTATAATCAGGTGTATTCTTCCAGCAATTGTACATTCTCAATGTTGGTCAAGTTAAATTAGACAGTGTGATATTGAAGTTTAGTGATCTCTTTTTATTCCTGAAGTAATAGTGTCTTTTTCATCTTTCAAACCATTTACTCAAAAACCAAAGATGAACTTCTCTGAAGACCAGGATCACCTTGCTGTGCACTTTGCTTTATTATTCTTTTCATATACTGTCCATTTGACAAGTTGAATGTCTGTGACAAAATTTTTTTGATGCTGTGAGGACTGGATGGAAGTTTAACATTTTTCAGCAATAAAGTATTTTTAATTAAGAAATATATTTTTTTGGACACATACTTGATGGCACACTCAGTAGCCCACACTGAGGTGTAGATATAACTTCTGCACTGGGGTGGGGGGGGCGGGGATAGGATGGGGGGAAGGCATAGAAAGTTTGTGTGATTCACTTTATTACCATGTTCCCTTTATTGTGATGCTTTAGACCCAAACCTGCATTATCTCCAATAGCATCTTCTCTGTCCATTTCACTCTTGGTCCATGTAGCCACCACTGGCACTTCAATTGTTCCGCTCCTTGGTTATTGTGACAGTGCTGCAGTGAACCTGAGGATGCTTGCAGCTTTTCAGCTTAGTATTTTGACTTTCTTATGATAAATGCCCAAAATTGGAGTTGCTGGATCAAACAGTCATTCCATTTGTAATTTTTGAGGACTCCATACTGTTTTCCATTTGGCTGCACCACTTTACATTTGCACCAACAGTACACAGTTCGTCTTCTCCACATCTTCACCAGTACTTGTGATTTCTTCTTTTTTTTTGATAATAACCATTTTCAAATTGTGGTCTTGATTTGCATCTCCCTGATGGTTAGTGATGTTGCATACCTTTCATCCACCTGCTGACCATCTCTGTGTTTTATTTAGAAAATATCTCTTCAGATCATCATCTGCCCACTTTTTAATTAGGTTGTTGTTTTTCCACTATTGGATTGTATGAAATCTTTGTTTTGGCTATTAACACCTAATCAGAAGTGATTTGCAAATATTTTCTCCTGTTTTGTAGGATGCCTTTTATTTTGTCAAAATAACCTGTGCACAGGTTATTTGAACTGATAGAGTTCTATTTGTTTATTTTCACTTTTGTTGCCTGTGCTTTGCTCTGAGTGTCAAATCATGAAACTGAAGCTATGAGATGAACACATAGGAGACAGTTGACCATTCAGTAGTCTTTTTACTTAATTTAAATATTTTTGATGACAGATGATATGGTCAAGTGAAATCCGGTTGTCATGGGGCAGAAGCTGCCAACCAACAGGCCACACGACAAAAAGCGGCATTTTTAAACCGCGGCTTCCACTGCCCAGCTTTTCACCAGATCTGTCTCACCCGCACACATAGCAGTTGTCAAAGTAACAAAGCAATTTAAACAACAGGGTTTTATTTACAAGGAAAATTAAGCAGGAAAACAAGAAGTCCTTAATGCCATAAGTGACCAGTTATTTTACCCCAAGTACCATTTAGGCCAAAAGTTCCAAACACATGTCTAAGGCACTCTGCAAAGTCCAGTCTTTCTTTTTTGTCTTCTCTTTGCTGCTGCTCTCTCTAGCTTCTGAGCTGCTCCACTTCTCCAAGGCTCTTCAAACTTTTCCAGCAGATGCTGATGCAAACTCAGCTTTCCAAAGATGCCAGCTTACTGCGGCTCCATGCACTTTCTTTATCAGGCCGGCCTTTGGCCGCCAAATCCACCAGGCCTACCCTCAGCAGCTCCTGGTCATCCCTCACCTGCCATTCTGGCATCTGACTCCACACCAGCTACTTCTCTGTCGACCTCTCTCCCACCATGGCTCCTTGCCACTACCAGTTTACTCTTCCAGAGGGCTTCCCCTAGTCAGGCCAAGTGGACCTGTTCTATTAGTCTGCCATCCTTGTCTCCTTTTTATTTCCTTGTTTCCTTTTATCTGCCCTTTTCCCACTTCTTGCTTTTTTCCGAATTTTTTTTCTCAAACCCCACCCACCAGGGTGTTTTGGCGCCCATACAATTTTCAACTGTGTCACTACCCTGCCTCACAAGTAGGTAGGCATTAAAATAACTTCAAAAATTGTCCTCCCAGTCTAGTTCCTACTTTCCTGAGTTTGTCTCCAGAGATGTTTTGTGCATTTTCCAGCAAATCTGAGTCCCTACTTTACACAAATAGCAACATATGATACTCATTTCTCCCCACCTTGATTATTTTCTTTCAAAAGTATATCTTGAAGATTACTCCATAGCACTACTGAAGCTAATCACTAAAATTTTTTAGTCTTCTGCAAAGTTTCTAAGTTGTTTTATGATTTTTAATTTTTACAAATATTTTGTTGCAGTGAGTAAACCTGTGTGTTCATGTCACTTTACACTTACCAGATATGGGAATTTATTCATAGGCCAACTTCTCAGAATTCCTGGCTCACACAGTCAATACTTAGACCGCTGAGAGGGCATAGAGAGTGTTTATGTTTCACCTGGGAAGGAAGGACAGGCATACCCAGACACAATTGAATTGCAAGCCTGTTAACTCTCAAGTCTTCCTCAGACCCCTCCAGACACCTGAGTAGAGATCTGGAAGTTAGAACTGCTACTCTGGTGTTTCTTATTCCTTTAAAATAACTCTCATAAAACTATTTTTCAATATCAGACATACTAAAGAACATTTGTTTTATTATGTGACGAGGTCAATAAGTGTAATAGGTGCCCATGTCAATCAGTTCTAGGAACTACGCTCAATGTTTTGTCTCTGTAATTCTCATTAAAACTTCTCCAAGTTTCAGGTAATATGGTCACTTTACAGGGGAGTAAACTGAAGTTCACAAAGTCCCTGCCTAGAGCCACATAGCTGATAAGCAGCAGAGGTGCTGTTTGCATGATTCCCAAGTGACTCCAGCTCTCCAGCCATCTGCCTGGTGTTCCTGGGGTACATTCTGCTACTTTAACCTTTTAAATTCCATTTCCTTTAGACATATTCCTTACAAGTGACATATAGGTGAATTTGATATACCCCCTTCATTAGTGAAAACGTTTTTGTCTTTTGAATAGGTGATTTTAAATAACCCACTTATGCTTCTCAATATGACCAATGTATTTAGTTTTGTTAAATTATTTTATTTGAATCTCTTTAGTGTTTCTTGATGTTTGCACTCTCTCAGGTGCTTGATATATAACAGTAATTAAAACAGACAGGTATCTGTTCTTTTTGGGGGTGGTGGAGAAAGAACGTTAATAAATATTAAATAAGCAGAGCCAGGAGACTGTGGTGCCAGGGAAGTCAGAAGTCACCTAACTGGGAGGGTGATGTCGGGAATAGACTAGAGTTGCTAAGAGGGATTTGGGTAAACAGGTATCTGAGAGAACATATGGGGATAAATTCTATGCTTCCCAAGCATATGGGTGCACATACGTGTGTGCACATGTACATGCACACACACATTTGCAAAGAGCACAGCATGCTTTGCCCTTCCTTAGTGATACCCATTTATGCTGGCTTTTATTTTGCTATTACAAAAAATGCTGCAACAAATAATCCTTGTGTGCATTCAATTATACTCATGAGCAGCTATCTCTAAAATAATTTGCTTGAGGTAGAATTTCCTTGAAATTTATTTGATTTTGCCAAACTTCTTGGTTTGTAGAATTTGTATTAATAAACCTTTTTTTTTTTTTTTTTTTGAGACTAGGTCTCGCTATTTTTTGCCCGTGGAACCGCAGGCTCTCATTGCCTGGGGTACCCCAGACTCAAGCAATCCCCAACCTCAGCTTCCCAGGAAGCTGGGATTACAGGCGCATGCCACCACGCCCAGCTATTTTTTTGGAACTAGGTCTCGCTATGGGCCCCAGGCGGGACTCGAACCGTGATCCCTAGTCCCGGCCACTTCATAGGCTGAAGCTTACAGGCACGAGCCATCGTACCCGGCTGTATTAATTAACCTATAACTGTGACCTATAATATATGAGTATGCCTACTTTTACTATGTTTTTTCCAATCAAAGCTGTCAAGTGCTAATCTTTGCTAATCTGAACAATGAAAAATAGTATTTCACAGTAACCTTAATTTGCTTTTTGTTTATTGTGATTGCATATCTTTTCATGTATTTAAAAGTCACATAGATATCCTTCTGTGAAGTATGCATATTAATTAATTATTCTCATTGAATTTAATCTAATAATTCTCATTGAATTTTTTTATTGATTTGCCCAAGATTTTATTTCATGTTAAAAATAATTAGCCAGCCTGCACGCCCAGGTCCCTCACTGTCCAAGCTCCCTTGCCAGCGGGGAGCAAAGGGGGTGAAGTCCCCTAAGCTGGGTGAGCCCTGGATGGGGGACAGGGGGTGTGTGGTGGCCCCACCCACCAGTGGATGGCTGTCAGAGCCATGTTGCCCCCTGCTCCTAGCCCAAGGGGAGCATGGAAGGGGACAGGCTCAACCATCTGGGCCCCGCCCCCATGCAGGGAGGTGCAGGTGGGCGGGGGTTGGGGGAGGAGCCCCTTCCATTTCATTCTCTCTCAGAGGAGCAAGAATGTGCAACACAAACCCCATCATAGAATGGGTGAGGGATCATGCAAAAAGCCAGCCACAAGCCTGAGCTGGACACAGCAGATGGACAACCAAGAGAACCAGTGTCTGTGAGACAAGAGAAACAACTGTAGAGACATGATGTCACCATGCACACTTAAGTGCTCACTGGGCCAAGAAGACCTAGGACCTCATTTTGGAGATGCCTTCAAGGAGAGCAACGCCCCCTCCCCACACTACGGGAGAGGAGAGGAAGACCAAAGTTGGGGTAATGGGTTGGCCCCACATCAAAACTGCAAACTGAGGCAGAGGAAATGATCTACAAAGGCCATTCATAGATGCCTGTATTCACAGAGAAACTTCTTCACCCACACTGACTGGGGGGGCGAGAACCCTAAATCTGACATCAGAACCATAAGGTAAAGCAGCAAAGCAGCAGGAGATGGGATTGGAGAAGACGACCTGCAGCAAGAAAACATGAACAGATCACAAATGAGTACAGACTGGCTGCCCAAGGCAAACTTAAGACTGAAAACCTACCAGCAAGGCTTGCCTGGTTCCAACAATACCACCCAACAATACCTCACCCAGTGAAAGGACACTGTCACAGGAAAGAAAGAGACTAATGAACTTAGTACTACTAGTAAACAATAAGGAGTGGGGTTTGAGAGAATGGAAGGGGCACCAGAGGGAGGAGGGAGGAAGAAGTATCCCAAAAACCACTTACAGAGGTTGTGATCTAAAGAACAAAATAAATAATATTTTAAAAAGAAAAAAATCTCAAGACTTCTCATTACAAAGAGAAAAAAAATTAGCCATTTGCCTGTCATGTGTTATGGTATTTATTTCTCAGCAATTTACCCCCCCCACCCCTCAGTTACTTAGCTTTTGATTTTCACTTGAGAATTATTAGGAGCCATCCAGTGTTGTTTTTTATGTTGCAATGTCAAGTTTAACCAATTTTTAATGACTCCTATTGTCTCTCATACTCTGGAAGGTATCTTTTGATTTATTTTCTTACAGTATTGTTAATTTTTGTTCATGATCTGATTTCTCCTCTCAGTGTCATCCCAGTTGTTTTCCTACCACATGACACCTGTAGCCATTGCTGGGAAGGTATTTTGCATTGTAAGACAGTCAGGATACTTGCTAGCCTGCTGTTTTTAAAAAAAATTATATATATCTATATATATATAGATATATATGAATTATTTTTAAATATATAAATATAAATAAATATAGACATATAAAAATTATTTGTATATATTATACACATAATTATTATTTATATTATCATAATTAATATTATCAATATATAAATTAATATTGTGATAATATAATGTATATTATATATTATATATCATATATTATTTTATATATGTGATATCTATCTATCAATTATTTTTATATTATTATTTATGTATTATGATTAATATCATTGATTAATATAAATAGCATAATAATATATAATTATATATTGTTTTTATATAGAGATATATATATCTCACACATCTTTGTGTTTTCCAGTCATTAACCACCACCTCCCTTCCTTGATCACTCCCACCCATCCCCCCCTCCTGTTGTGCTCTTAATTTGGTTGTTAGTTTGTTTTGCTTTTCTTCCTGGCCTTTTACTTGTTTGCCTATATCTCATATATTAGTGAAACCATTTGGTTTCTGTATTTTTCTTTCTAACGTTTTTGCTGACTTGTTTCCGTGTTATCTCAAGTTCATCAAGTTTGTCATTTTTAATTGATGAGTTATATTCCATTGTGTATATATACTGCATCTTTTTCATCCATTTGTCTCTTTTGGGACATTTGGGTTGTTTCCATGTCCTTGCAATTATAAATAGTGCTGCAATAACATCCAAATATAAGTGTCCATCTGTGTAACTATTGAGGTCTCCTTTGGATAGATTCTCAAAAGAGCAATTGCTGGGTCAAGTGGTAGTTCCATTTTCATTAATTTGAGGGCCCTCCACATTGCTTTCCATAATGGCAAGCCTACCATTCACTCATTCTAGTGCTTACATCTATGGTTGTCTATTAGGTTTGTTTTTTTTTTTTTTTTCTTTCCATATTGGTATAAGGAGAGGTGCATCACCCTGATAGATTCACTTAATTTTTTTAGTTTTTATAATACCATTTGCTGAATAATCTTTCCCCGATGTTATGAAATTCAAACACTGACATTAGTATGTCATTAGTTCCCCCTTATATTTGGGCTTATTCTTAGATAAACCATTCTAGAAATTTTGTAATACTTCCTCTCTCTTTCAGTGTTTGTTTTGTCATTCATGGGATGGGTTTTAATTTTTAATGAGTTTATGGTTGTCAGAGTTATGGTTTTAAAAAATTCAGCTTCTGGAACAAGTCCAGAAATAAGTTGAACATTTTTCCTTTACTCTTATTCTATATCGAACTGAATTACTGTTTATATGTGAGGTTAAAGAAAAATTAGTAGCAAAGATTCATCAAGTATATCACCTACATACCTATCTGAAAAAAAAAATTGCAAACTAAAAATGTGAATCTAAGAAAGGGAGACTCAGGATGGAGGAAACTACCATTAGTGAATAAACCAGTGAAAAAGATAGATCATGAAAAATAATAATGTAAATACAAAGTTAAGTGCAATTCTTTAAACTGTTTTTAAACTTTTAAAAAATGGAACAGGCACATGTTTTTAGAAAAAATCTGAAAACAAGGCAGAGCATTTCTTGGTTTTAGCAAAGTACCTGGTACTAGTGGCACTTGGTGGTCATTCTTCAGCTTCCTGGTCCAGCATATCATCACCTGCAGGAACTTGAATGTCAGGGACTTTCTTAGTCCTATTGGAATTATTTCCTGATCTCATTGCATTCTCCTGTGTATTTGCCCCCCTCTTCCTACACATCGCCTCCTTTTTGTGTTTGTGTCATTTATTATCGAGCTTTGTTTGGTCTTATGATCCATCATTTCACTAACCTTTCAATAGCCTTGTTTGTTTGGCTTCTTTTTGCTGTTACCTGTTTGATAAGTTCTTTACTGCTCTCTCAGGAACCTGTCTGTGGGTATTTGAATATTGCTGAAACAGGTGACTCCCCTGAACAGTAGGGGGCCACCATGAATCCAGGATCACCTGTCTTAATTAGAGATGATTTCAACTCTCTCCTGTGCTGCACACCTCTGTGGCCTCTTCACTCTTAGCAGGTGGCCTTCTCTCCAACCACATGAGTAAAGGCAGAGACAGCAAAATTGGCTCCTTGGGTGCTCCACTGTCAGCTGTCTGCACCATTCTCTGCTAGACCTGGTTTCTCTTCCTTTCTTCTTCTTCTGGGAGAAGAGAAGTCTTTTTTCCTGCATCAGGGCCATCTCTCCATCTGTGCTTGAAATCTTCTCGCTTTCCACCTTCCCAGGAACTCTGCTTATCTGTTCCTTCTGTCATCTCTGTGGCCTCTCTCTCCCCACTGGATCCTTCCTTGGGGATGGGGATTTAAGCCTTTCCCATCTTAAAACTGCTATTCCCCCCTTTTTCTCCCCAGTTTTCAGTTTATTCCCTTTAATTTTTTGTAATTAAAAATGCTTTATTATTTGGTTTGTCAGCTTTGGGGAATGTCTTTTGACTCCAAGTTATCATGACCATAGCAATCTGGCAAGCTTATTCCTCTGCTCTCCTACTTTCTCCCTTCACCTGTATTTGTTACTTACATTTCTTGTACATTATCAGGACACATAACTATTTACATACTTTTTAATTATTCTAATATGTAGAATTCTTTTAGCTTTAGTCGACAGTCATATTTTCCAATGCTTGTAGCCGATCTCTTTTCCATAATTTCTCGAGTTGTCTCTTAGTTGACTGACATTCATTCCGGTCGTTTCCTGTAGGACAGGTTCATAGAATGGCTGTTCCCAAAATTCTTCCATGTTCAAGACTCTCTGTCACTGAAGAATAGTTTATAGTTGAAGCCTAATTTCATTGGATATAAAAATTGTTGGGTCATGCTTTGTCCTTGAAGCTCTATTGTTGTTGAAGTAACATTGCGTCAGATTGTGATAGAAGTTTCAGGTGCATCGTTTTAGCCAACATGTGTTGCCTCTGCTTCAAAGTCAAACTTCCCAAGGGCCTTCCTCATTTGCCACCTTTCCTCTGCACCTTGACCTTTACCTAGAAAATTTTAAAAATAATTGAAAGTAAAAATTCAAAAATAAACTAGAAAGTAGAAACAGAAGGTCAAGCTTTCACTTCACTAAATGAGAAGTAAAGGAACCAAAAAAATCTATGAATGCAGGAAAAATGAAAACCTACTTAAAACAAATGCAGAAATAAGTTCAAATATGTCAGTAATTACAATGAACATACAGATTAAACATGATACAGCTTAAAAGCGACTCAAATTAGCTTTTAGCTTGTGTCTTCCAATGAAATTCAGCTATACGACTTTCACTGTTACACAGACCTAAAAAAATAAATAAATGAAACAAAGATCAGAAAGGTTATATCAGACATCAAAATTAGGAATGGCAAGGCCGGCTACGGTGGCTCGTGCCTGTAAGCTTCAGCCTATGAAGCGGCCAGGGCTAGGGATTATGGTTCGAGTCCCGCCTGGGGCCTGTAGCAGGACCTAGTCCCAAAAAAAATAGTTGGGTGTGGTGGCGCGTGCCTGTAATCCCAGCTACCTGGGAAGCTGGGGCTGGGGGTTGTTTGAGTCTGTGGTACCCTGGGCAACGAGAGCCTGAGGTTCCATAGGCAAAAATAGCGAGACCTAGTCTCAAAAAAAAAAAAAAAAAAAAAAAATTTAGGAATGGCAGTGTTGATCAAAATAAAATTCCAGGTAATAGGGTTACACTGTGCAAAAAGGAATGACTTGTACTGATAAATCGTGCAATCCACTTAGATTTATGAACAGAATATTGTTGGAGCAAACCTGTGTCCTTCACCTTGTGACTGAGAATACACATCTGAATATATACCTGAAACAAAAGTCCTTGGGTCAATGGTATCCTCTGCACCAGGGATTCCCAGGGCTGCAGGTTTGGATACTCGCTGAAAGTCTTCACCACCAAGCGTCACTCACAGTGAAGATGTGTTGTAGTGAAAGGAGAACTAGCACAGGGGGTGACGCCTGCCCCCATGTCTAGAGGAAGCTGGTGCTAGCTTCCAGAATCCCTCTCCCAGGCCATCGGACAGGTGCTTGCTCTTCCCTCAGCAACAGCCACCAGTGTCACATGTCCTTGGGGGCAGGCTCTTCAGAGGCTCAGTGTCCAAGGTGGTGCTGGAGGCTGGTCCTATAGGTGCCCTCTGCTCGCAGGCACCAAGATTCTCGACTCTTCCATGATGGGCAGTGATCAAGCACAAACCATGGTTTACAAAAGCAGTTTGGGCATGGTGAGCTTCTTTTATTATTTAGAAAGAGTTCTAAATCAGTATGGTGTTTAACAGCCAGAGCGCCCTGTGTCTACCATGGGCTGAACTTGCAAGAATTTTCTAAGGAGAGCATCCTCAGGCCTGCTCTTCACCACAGATTCCACTAAAAATCTACCAGAGACCCACTTCATTGATCACACAGCCCATGTCTCTTGATCATGACTCAGAGCTTACAAAGCAAGCTTTCACTCTATCTTAAAATAACTTCCTCTGTTGACCCCATAATGCCCTCAAACTTCTGTTTGTTTTCTCCTTCGCAATACCGTCTGTCAGAGTGCATGCTTTATATTTTGTCTCTCTCACCTCCAATTCATTGTTTACTTTTTTTTGAGAAGTTTTCTAAAATACAGAAAAATCAAAAGTGAAAGAACCATCTTCTTACTCTCTAGTACCCATAACAAATAAGTCTATTATTTCCTTCTGGATTTCATTTTTTATTTCTTTTAAGAAATAAAATTTCTTAGAATTTTATTTTAAGAAATAAAATTTAAGATTTTAAGAATTTATCTTGAAATTTGCAAGTGCTTTTCCTGTGCCCAGCCATATACCCTCAGATCCCCATTTCTTCTCCCAGCGGCCCCCACTGTCATTAGATCATGGGCCTCCCCCTGATCCTCCTGAGGCTTTCATGTCCAAGGGTATGTAGTTCACATGGATTACTGTGTTGTGCTTTTCCTCATTTAGCATCTTGTGAGACCTATTTTTGTTGGTGAGTAAGGATTTTGTAGATGACAGGAGATATTAAGCAGAGGAATATACAGACGCCTCACTTAGTGTTGTCAGTGTCCAAGGGGGAAATTGTATAGCCCAGTGCACCAAAAGGTGCTTCATGTGTGTAAAGAGGAAAGGTCCTGAGGCATTTTTCTGGCCACAGTAACACCACCAGACTGCTAAGTAAAGACCCAAAACTCTTCTAATACTCAGCAGTCATTTGTATTCATTGATTCACTTCCCAACCCCTTTTTTTTAAGTTTGGGGTCACAGGAGGCTGAAGCCTGTCCCTGGCAGCTTAGGGAGCCAGGTAGGGTCCCTTTCCTGTCCTGGACACCCTTCCTTCAGAGGGTGCATCTCTCATCTGTGTTCAGGAGCCACTGTATTCCTTTCCCTGTGTAAACGCTCTGTTTAGATCTTTTGTTCATTTTTGTATAGTGTCTCCCTGAATGTTTGCTGTCAATTTTCCTGTTATGTCATTTTCAAGCTCCATCCTGAGTTCCCTCCTTTCCCTTATCCCTGAATTGAATTTCATCTTTTTAAATGCAGCATTGAGCTCAATGCTGTATTCTTAAATACAGCATTTAAGAATATTTAAGAATACAGCATTGAGCTGTATTTAAGAAAAAGCTCTTTTAAATGTTTATATGTGACCTTTTACATTTATTGTGATGACTGGATTTATCTGCCATGCCCTTTTGTGTTTCCTATACACCTTAGCCATTTCTTCTGTTCTTGACCCTGCTCCTTTGATTCACCTTGCCTTTTGCTCGTTTCTTGCCTTCAAGGGATAGGTTTTATATATTCCAATTCCAGACTGATCTTATTGGGCACCCGCGCCTGAAGTCAGCGTCTTTCTGTCTTCCCTGCACTGCGCCTATCTGTTGAACCTGTTTGGTTGGATGCTGCTGTAGGCATCCTGACTTTGGGAAGCCCTCAGATGAAGGGGCACTCTGCGGAATAAGCAGTCAGAAACCCCAGGGTGAGCAGAAGAGGCTCGTGTAAGTGACTCCTACGGAACATTTCTGGAGACTCACACTATGCTTACACTTAGGTTTTGTAGTCAAAACAATCATATAGTCACACTTAGCTGAGGACATCATGAGATTCAGTTTAGGGATAAGGGAAGGGAAAGGCCTCAGAATGGAGCTTTTCACATAGGTGATGACAAAACTAAGTAAATGGAAGAAAATGGATACTTTATTAAATTCAGGAGAAAACTAATAATAACAAATTTATCATTATGATTCAGCAATTCCACAACTTGATGGTTAGCCCGGAGAAATGAAAATGGCCAGAAATGTTCATGGAAGCTATGTTCCTAACAGCAAAATCTGGAAAAATACCCAGGGACAAATAATGTTATTTCTCTATACTAGAGTGCCAAAGAACAAAATGGAGTGAATTCATGGGAAATGCAACAGCATGGATGAAACCTTAAAATTAGTATGAATTCTTTTAGGTGAAAGAAGTCCCATCCTTTTAAAAAGTCTGTATGGTATGGTCTATTTACCCAACATTCTAGAGAAGGCAAAAGGATAGTGACAGCCAGGAGACAAGGGAGAGGATTCTGGCAACAAAAGGACCCTGCAAATTTGGGGAGTCATTAAATGTTTTACATCTTAATTGTTTTGGTGTTGCATTGCATGTTATTTATATCACAATGACTCTGACAGAAGAGGAAGTGGAATAGAAACCCGCCAGTGAGTTGGTATTTACAAGTCATAAGCATGTAAACAATACTTTTGAACTGTAAATTTGTATTACAATTGAAGGATGAAGGGAGGATGGGCTGAAAGATTTTAATCCTGATGAACTTTAGTAGGAAATGGAGGTTATATCTAGGACTGAGGAACCTAGATGGCAATGAAAGCATTTTGTTTAGAAACCTCTAAGCGAATAGAAAAAGAAAAAAGCTAGAGCAGAGGTTCTGGGACAAGCCTGAATCTGGAGCAGTGACACAGGATGGAGAGGTTTCTGTTAGTACCCAGCTGAATAGGAGGAGTAGAAGCTCTGGTAGGATGTATGTCTGTTCCTGGGAGGTAATGTTCTAAGATGAACGTGAGCAGGTGGGGTAAGAGCCCATTAAGTCATTTTTTTCAGACAGCAGTTGACTATTAAGAATGTTTCTTTCTCTTAGTTGATACCAAGTGGTCCTTCCAAAAGATACTGATTTACTTGCATTTCCTACATTTATACTGGTGCCAGCTATGGAAGGGTTATAAAAAATACTTCTTTCCCCTTATAGTTTTCTTCTTAAAAAGCATTGCTGGTTCATATAGTATAGTATTGATTTAATGTTGAGTAAGAGTGTTTCATGGGTTGTTTCTTATTTTGCTTCTGTTTTGATGGCTCACACCATATTTTTCATAACACATTATACTGTTTTCCTTGTTTCCCAGTCATATACCTAGTTGACTGTAGTGGTGATTCTGTAATATGTCATTAAATGATGTTGGCAAAGATTTTCTTTAGGTTCTAATATTGATCTGTATTGGCCAGTTTCTTTCATTAAGATTATATACTTTAAGTTTTAAAATCAAACATATTTAAGGCTCTTAAAAGTAGACCAGGAAAAAAAAAAAACACTTGAAATATGAATGTTTGGGAAGTGTGCAAGTAAGTGCAAATAAAGGACGGCACAATGCTGCCTCACTTCTTGGACTTAGCGCCATGATCAGTTTTCCTGTTTCCCTTGTTGGGCTTCATTTTTTGATGCTTTATACTTTTGAAATTATATGACTCCCTCGTAAAATCAGTTGGTATTTCCTTGAAATAAGCTTTAATATATAAGATTAAATTGGTTTTCTTTTTCTATTTGTAACTTAGAAGGGATACCTCTAATAAAAGCAATATACTTGTCTGTGAGTGACTCTATTCAGACAGGAGCTACCATGTTGAATGATAAGGAAATGTAAAGGGTAAAGTGCCTGACAATTTAGAAACTCACACTTTGGTAGGAGATGGTATTTAAAGAGGGCAAATGTATTGTAAGGTAGGAAAGTGTTTTCATTCTTTTTTCTGCTATTTAGAAGTTGGTGACACTTATAAAGCTACTTACTCACTGAAACCACTCACCATTGTGCTATTTAAAATGAAAATGCCCCTTGAAGTTCTGAAACCAGGGAAGGAGGGAGGCATTGTTGTGGTGTGATAACGTAATACAGGAAGCATAACAGTTTAATTTTTCTGACAACTGAACCCATTTATTGACTGGTTCCTTACGAAATAGGCATTAATAACTTAATATATCTTTAAGCATATGTTGCATAAAATATGGGTGTTCTCTAAGTTTCCCACTGATGAAAAGCCAATGCTCTTATTCTAAATAGAACTAAAATAGTATCTGCGTGCAGTTTTTCAGCGAAGTTTTTTGGCATGGAGTGCTACAGGATCTAGCCAAGGCCTCTTGACTTGGGGTCTGTGACTGTGTGCCTTGGGAGATTCGGAACCTGCCTCAAGTTCATGGTCTTGTTCAAATCTTCTTTACCTGTGCTGGGTTTACATGTGAAGAGGATCGTCTTTCAATTCCTGATGTATATCTTCTGATAGCAAATCCTTTCAATTATTGTTCATTTTAAAAAATCACTTTGTTTTGCCAAGGAACCTTTTCCCTGGGTGATCAAGTTGAGGCTGCATGTTTTGTGCAGCCCATCACAAATCTTTGGTTGTCATCTGACCTGCGTTCTCTCCAAGAAGAAGTTGCCATTTTTATTGTCATCCTTACATGTGTACATTGTTGTTTTCCCTGTCTGCTTTTAAGGCTTTCCCTCTCTGTGCCTGGATTTTAGAGTTTGATTATGACATGGCTACTTCTGATTTTCTTGGAATGGGTCCTATTGGGAGTTCACAGTTTTGGGGAATTATTGCATTATTATTTCAAATACTCTCACTTCCTTTTTCTTTCTTGAGGGTCGCATTTACACATATTTTCCAATGTGATTCTCCTAATAGCACATAGGGACTCTTCATTTTTTAAAAAAATCTTCCAGGCTCTTCATATTGTTAGTTAGTATTCATCTGTCCAGTGAATTTTTATTAGCTGTTACATTGTTTAGATTTGCCATTTTCATTAGATGCTACATTATTAGAATTGCCATTTATTTCTTTTGTGTCCATTCTCTGTTATTTCCCAGTTCTTTCTGATCATATTTTTCTTTATTTTAAAGTGCAAACTTATAATAACTGCTTTAAAGTTCTTGTCTGCTGACTTTAACTTCTGGATCATTTTGCAGTATGTTTCTGTTGAATGGCTCTTCTTGATGATAGGTCCTCCTTCTCTTCCATCATACACCCAGTATGTTTTGATTTTAGAATGGATATTGTTGACAGTTCTCTATAGGGACTCTGGATTTAGTTACCGTCCCCTGGAAAATAGTGGTTTTGCTTTAACAGGTGATTGGTTCTGCTTATTTCAAACTTGAGACTCAACCTGCCCTGTGTGGGTGCTATCCAGATCTCTGCTTGCTTCCTTAACCTTCTAGCTGCCTCTTTCTGACATATTCTTTGGAATGTCTCCTACTCACATTGGTTTAGGACTCAGAACACCTGTATTTATGTAAAGATTTCACAGTTTGCTTCTCTATAGCTTCATTTGTGCCAGGGTTTTCTATCTTACTTGGTGTGTGAGCAGCCACACACTGTCAGGAGTTGGGAATTGTGGAGCAGGTTACCAGTGGTGGATCTGCTGCTGCTGGAGAGGAGTGAGAGCCTGACCTTTTTTATTGATGGATATATCATAGCGCATCAGTCACACAGGACAGGAGGACAAAGGAAAGAAGGGTGGGTAAAGCGAAGTATGTCATTTAGGTTTTAGGGGGTATGAGCCTGCTGATTGGATCTCTGCTTGATCATCTGCCACTGTAATGGAACCATACTCTCTACCCCTCCTCATGGTTCCGACCTTATCAACCAGGCATTTCACTGATCAGCAATGTTGGAAGCCATACATCCATCAACACCCCCCCCACACACCCCTCCCCTCTGTTCCTCATCATGCCTTGTGATGTCTACTCATTGTCCCAGGGCTGAGTGTCTTGTACTTCCTTAACTCCAAAGGAGCCCTGTGGTGTTAGTCTACTACATTCTTTAGATTCCATATCTGATTTATTGGTTTGCTCTGATTTTGTACTGAGAAGCCAAGTTTAGTTCAGCAGATACACACTTTCTCTAGCCATTTTCTTTCACTCCCAACACCATTTTCTTTATCTCCCAGATAAGACTACCTTATCTAGTCGGCTTGAATTTGAATAACCTGGAGTTGAAAACAGTAAATTTGAAAGTTTTTATCCTTTCTAATATCAGACAATTGTTTTTAATAGTTTGTCAAGAAATTGTATTTGTGTCTGCTGGTAGGTTTAGTGTGATGCAAACTGTCCACAGCTAGATGAATATCACCTACTTTCTTTTTGAGAATGACCTTGAGGAATAGAAATATGGTCATTGTTTTTAGCTTCTCAGCTTTGTATTGATGCAAAGAACAGCTGAACCAGAGCAGTGGAGACTACAGAAGTGGCGTGTTCTACAGTCTGGGAAGAGCTGCCCTACTTTCAAGTCTAATACATGATGTGTGATGTCTTGGGAATAGACTCCCCATGCAGATTCAGTGGCTGTTATCAAAGACCACTATTTCCTTTAATATTAGTATACGTTTAATACCCTGATATGATTTTATGTACACAGTATCATAACCGTGTCAAAGAAGGACACATTGTATGCATTCACTGGTTGAGGATTCATAGTTTGTTTTCTTCCTCTTTTTGGTATCCCTTTCAGTCATTATCAGCTTTTCAAGTGAGAAAACCCAACTCTATTTTCAGAATTGACAGTCTTTGTTCTCTGATGCATTTGCTCATTCTTCTTGGTTAGGTAATAGGTCTCCTCAACTTGGAAAAAAAGTTCTTGTGATCAAACACAGTAGGTGTAGGGTAAATAAGTTGGTCAGACCTTTTCCGACTTTAGCCTTTATGATAAGCACTTGTAGTATTCCGCCCTTCCCGTAAGTGTATGTGCCTGGGCTCAGTGGGTGTGTGCATGTGTGATGGGCTCACCTGGGCCTAGGAGGCCGGATAAAAGGGAAGCTTCATGCTAAGGGTGAGAGAATGTAAAGAATGTGAAGATTCTTGGGGGTCTGGGGGGGGTGTCCCCTGCCTCCCAGCAACCCCTACTCCCCAAGCCCTCTGGCCTGCCTTGCCCATGCTTGCAGTGTTGGTTTTGGGGAGTGTGTTTGTGTGCATACCTATACCTGGGAGGAGCCAGTGTGTAAATGTTATTTTTCAACATCAATGTTTCAAAGGGAAGAGTGAATGTGAAGTGCTTATTCTTGCAGGAAATACAGACTGCTTATCTCTAGTCCAGATCTCTCTCGACTCTTTCAGGCTCCTTGTCAAATATCCCCTCATTAGGTACCATCCTGGACCACCATCTCTTATCTTGCACGGTATTTATTTTCACTCAAGAACCACTACTTGGCATTTTATCTCTAGATTGGTAAGCATGCTATGCTTATCCTTTTCTCTCCTTCTGTTAAATGAGACTTCTTTTCTTTTGAGCTTTTTCCTGCAATTCTCCTGCATGTGAGATAGTGCTTAGCGTATAGTAGTAGGTCATGGTAAATTTTTGTTGATTAAATGAATCACTGAATAGTGACAGGGGAGGTAATGTTCAAAACACGAGCTGAAATGAGAGGCTTTGGCATTACCTCAATGACACTGTGCTAGCTCGGTGTTTTTGGCTCCATATGACAGCGTGTGGGAGAGCTTCCTACCCAGCTGTTTCTAATTCTGCTGTTGGAAGGTGCGGTACTTGTCCTTTTAATACTTGATTTGACAACAGCTAATGGGTAGCGGTGATAATGACAACAAGCCTTTGCAAACTAGCAAGGCAACCTGTGAAGAAACCCTTACTTGCTTTAAAAAAACACCATGTTTGATCCATCCTTGGGGGTTGGGGGTGGCACCTGAATATAGTCTTTAGTTGGGCTCCAATTCTGAGGAGTGTTTACCTGCAACCTGAACACAATGCCAACCTCGCGGAGGCTCAGTGTCTGCTTGACTTCTGAGGTGTCAGCTTTCCTGTGTTTTGTGAACCCCATTCCGCAGCCTGAACTTTGTTGGCCCCAGGCTACTTTCAGTGCTAACAACAAAGTCAGAAATAGTTCTGTGAATTAAAGAGCTTAAACAAAATTAGACATCTATAAAGTTTTCCTTTTGCTTGCACTGGGAGTATAATTCGTCTTTTAAAAAATTGTGCAAGCACCTCTGTTCCCACAGAATCCCACCCTTTGGCTAACTCTGCTTCCTGTGTGGTTTCAATAAAATGAATACCAGTTTTCTTCTGTGTTGCCAGAGTGGTCAGTATTACTTTGGGAGTCGTTGACTTTCTGGACAACCATTTGCATCATCAGTGTTTTAAACAGCATATCCTTAATGTCCAGTCGTTTTTCAGTTCTGGGGTTTTGGAGATTTTTTTTAAAAAACATTTTAAATCCAGAGAGAGGACATGGAGATATAAGCATGTACTTTAATTAATGTTGATATGAAATCCACATTAACAACAGAGGATCAGACTCCCATGGCACATGACCCTCAGGCCATAGTTGTCCTTTTTTGTACATGGAACTCCATGGTTTCTATGGGATTATACAGAGCTTGGGAACAGTAGCACAGGGAAAGCATCAAATACAGCTCCTTGAGCATAATGCGCCCAGAAATGACAGTTTTTAATCACCATTTTCCTTCCGGATAACTGAGATGAGATACAGCTATTCTCCTACAGCAAAAAATTATGAAAGCTTGTTCATTTGTTTGTTCAGTGATATACTATTAGCCAAACTACACCTTCTCTTGCCCTTTCAGTATGGCTAGGGCTATCAAATATATGGGAATTTTGATCTGTAACTCAGAATTTGAATGCAGGTAGTATAAAGTTGTTCTTTTTCCTTTCAGACAACTGAATTTTCAAGATAGAGGTCTTTAAAAAAGATAGTCCATTAAAGTCACTTCTTCCAACAAACAAAGCATGATCTCATCTTGAGATTTTTCTCTTCGTTCATTTCACTGACTAGACTGCCATCTTCCTACTTGCCTAGATCCTTGTCACCTTTTAGGTGCAACTCAGATATCATCCACCCCATCCGAAGGAGCACTCACTCCAGCCCCTCTTGTCACATCATTTTTTCACTTTTTAGTAGCCCATATTACAGATGTGGTTGTTCTGTTTTGGTTCTTTGCACATTCTTTTCTTTCCACTAGAATCTAGTTTTCATTCTTCAGGATTTTCATTCTACAAACTTGAAAGAAAATTTTTTTTCTGCTTGAGTTAGCCTGAGTTAGTTTCTGTTGCTTACAGACAAGAACAAGACAAGACTGATCCAGAAATTGGTCCCATAAGTGGCAGCAGGCCTCAGACACTCATGGATGAGGTATAGATTTGGGCTTGAAAATGTGGCCTAGGATGGGGGGGGTTCTGTCATTTCTTTGTGTGGTTTCTGTGAACAAATACTGACACACAGTCTGTGTCACTACTGCTCTCAGCACCTTCACCTAACTGCATCCTCCTAATGTCCTGATGTGGCTTTATTATTAGCTCCATTTTACAGGTAAGGAAACAGGCATTTGAAGGATCCTAGGTCAGGTCAAGTGTATGGACTTGGTGTAAAAGTCAGGGTGCGCTCTGTTATTACTCAGGAACTGGAGCCAGGCATCCGTAGACTGCAGGCTTGAAGAGGCTGTGGAGCCATAACCTATAACCACTTTGCACCCCTAGCTTTGGGATCCTGCTGCTGCTGCTGCTGCTGCTGCTGCTGCTGCTGCTGTGGAAGGAGTTCAAGGTTCCAACCCTACTGCTGACAGCAGTAACAAGACCAGAATCATCCCTTCGGCTAAAACTGGGCACTAAAACTACAGGCATTCTGACATTGCCCTGTCATAATTTCTGACAGCTAGTAGCCTCAAGACTGAGCTTGTTTGCTGTGAAACTTGCCATTTCATCCCGCTTGGGCTGAGTTTGTATTCTTGCCAGGTTTCCTATTTGAGAGTTAGGCTGTTGATGAAGCTGGAGTGAGGTCAACTCTCCCACACTGTTGTTCAGTGTTCCCTCAAGGAAAACCCATGCTCCTGTGTGGTGCTGTGGCAGTCATAAGGAAAGGCAGGCGATGGGGAGTGAGGTTGGGGGGTAGGGTGTGTGTGTTTGTATGTGTGTAAATTGGGTGATGCCCTGTCTTCTGTTTTTATTCATTATTAATTATTTATGTTTTACTATATATTCATAGAATTCATTACTTTAGCCTCATAAATACATCCTGTTTAAGTTGAATGGCTCAAGAAATGATTGTGCTTAATGTTAAGAGGTAGAATTTGGGAGAAAATACTATATACCACTCTCCCAAAATAGGAGGTGAACCAGAAGTAATCTGAACTACTCTGTCCTCTCCCATGCTCTTCAAGTGCAGGCATAACCAGCCACACACCCATGGTTTTCCTAGAATCTCCTCCTCTCTTGGTAGGATCAACCAGAGATCATTTAATCATGCATTCCATGATGTGATACTTTGTACTAGGGGACAGCCAACTAACTACCTTCTATGGGCCAAATCTAGCTTTCTGTTGTGTTTTTGTTTGACACTGAGCTAAGAAAGGTTTTTGATTTTTTTAATGGCTGAAAAAAATATGAATAAGCAAAGACAATAAACACCTGCAAGGCCTAAAATCTTCACTGTTGCCCATTTTGCAAAAAATATTTGTTGACCCCCCTGTTTCACTGTACTTACTAGGGATGTCAAATTGTCAAGGATCTGGCCCCCTCATCACGTTTCTCCTTAGGGGACTGAGTGTATCATCATTTCCTTCTTATATTGCTTGCAGACTTCACTAAAATTTGAACATCTGATAAGAATTTCCTAATTGTTCATTATTCTCTTATGTTTATCTTTTAATGAAAATATAGTGATAGTTCTTCATACCAGCTGATGTTGCTGATGCTTTCAAGATGTAGGTCTTTGAAAAAGATAACCCATTAAAGTCACTGTTTCCTTCTTCCACCCCTCAATGGCTTAAGCTAATAAGAATATTTTATTTCTCATGAGTGAAATGGTCAATGTGGGGAGGGCCAGTGATTTAACCTGGCCAGGTTCAGCTGGAAAGGACTCTGCTCTGGGTCTCTCTTCCTCAGTCTGGGCGAACCCTTCTTGAGGATGGCAGAAGTTTTAGGGAACAAGTTAACACAGAACATGGCTTCTTGATGACTAGCTTGGGGGTGGTGCACCCCAAAAAATGCTTTATTTCTCATGTGTAATTCCTGTGTTTTCATAAAATCTGCTGGAAGTTCTCTGGATGTCAGCATGCAGACAAAACTAAACAAGAGCAAGAATAATCATAGCTGGTGGGACAGTTAATTTGGCAGTCTCACCTGGGATTCAAGTGCTAAGCCAGAAGGTCAACAGCATCAGATCATTGCAAGGATGGGCTAGTGGGAGACAATGAAGTAAAGGAACTTGTTGCCTCAAGAACAGCAGTGAGAAGGAGTGCAGTGGATACAAGGTCATGGTTCTAGGCAGGAACTGATTAGTGACTTACCTGAAGTATGCAGCTGTTTGGTGCTTGGTCAAGGCCAAGTTATATCTCCAGCAGCATAAAGGAGACAAGTAGTTGAACTGGATTTTTTTGTGTGTGTGGTTTTTTTTTTTTGGTTTTTTGTTTGTTTGTTTTTTTGAGACTAGGTCTCACTATTTTTGTCTGTGGAACCGCAGGCTCATGTTGCCCAGGGTATCACAGACTCGAGCAATCCCCAGCCTCAGCTTCCCAGGTACTGGGATTACAGACACGCACCAACACACCCAGCTATTTTTTTGGAACTAGGTCTCGCTACGTGCCCCTGGTGGGACTCAAACCTCAATCTCTGGCCCCGGCCATGGCTTCCTAGGCTGCCGCTTGCAGGCATGCACCACCATGCCCAGCCTAGTTGAACTGGTTTTGAGAAACAATGATGAAGTCAGTGTTCTTGCCATTTTTGAAGACCCTCTGACCTGTAAACCACACAGTCCTGGACTGTGTGGTCATTCTGAAGGGTAGTGTCCGTGGTCATGATCATTGAAGCGTCTGTCCATTTGTATTTCTTAATTAAAAACTTGTACCTAAAGCAAGGCAGAATGTTTCATTTTATGTAGTTATATCCTGCCTGACAAAAGCTACTATAATTTCTACTATCAGCTAGAAATTATAAATGATGTCTCAGATTTTAAAATCTTGTGAAACAATATGTTTTCATCTGAGGTGAATTTTCATAAAACATTACTTTAGTCCATTTATAATGTAATTAATAATGAAATCTTGTGATTTTTTTTTTTCTTAGCACACATCTGTGGATGGGTATGCTGAACCACATGTCCCACCTGCCAAATCAAGTAGCAGACAGAACATCCCACGGTGCAGAAACTCCATTACGTCAGCAACTGACGAACAGCCTCACATTGGAAACTACCGTTTACAAAAAACAATAGGGAAGGGCAATTTTGCCAAGGTGAAGTTGGCAAGGCATGTCCTGACTGGTAGAGAGGTAAGTCTTCCCACTGCCAATCAGTCTTTATTTGGATCTCTGCAGAGTCTTGTCAGAAAAGCTTTCTTGTGGCTGCTGGTGGGGCCGAGAGACAATTGCGGATGTGTGTGGCTGGAGTGAGCCAGTAGAGCCCTGTCAGTACAGAAAGTAACCTTGTAGCACTCAGAGAGGCCTCATCCTCCATGTCAGCATCTCCTTTCATCACGTGCACCACAGGTAGAACTCCCAGGGCTTCTGCCGTCACCGTCTGGTTTCTGACACTTGTGCTTCTCTACCCCAGGAGCAGAGCCAGGCCAGTTCTTGTTAATTATTGCTTAAGGCATAAATGTGTAGAAAGTCACCCAGTAATTTTTATCTATTTAGAGACCACATTGAACTAGTATTGCTACGCAGATGTTATTCATAGTTAATAAGAGAATCGGGTTTCTCAGATGCCATGTATGTTGAATTATATATAAAAACTTACGTTTTTAATGTTTGTCATTAAATTAATATAGTGATTTGTATATCAAGCTCTGAAAATAGTTAAACTAACATTCTGGATTATGTAATGTTTATTGGATCTGATTAGGATATTATGACCCGTCTCAATCATAAGACATTTTTAGCAAGATTTCTGTTTGTTCTGTTGATAATATTGTCATATCCAGTTTAATTTAGTCCTCTGTCCATTCTGACCCAAGGAGCTGCTCAGGTGTAGACTGTGTTAAGCATAGACTTAATGGACACTCAGGTCTGCTTTCTCAGCTATGGGTAACCCTGGGCATCTGTTGGCTCCACCTCCACCATCATTTAATTCATATGATAATCAACCTGTTAGAAGTTTCTAAGATCCTCTGTTCTGATAAGTGCTACTAATCAAGATTGTGAGTGAAAGATTAAGATACAGGTAACATTAAAATTAGAAATTTGGAAGAAATAGCAAAGGTCTCATTTTATGGACTCAGGATCAAATAGGTGACCACCAAGTATAATTAAATTACAGCTAGTTAGGAGTGAACAAAAGGTGTTTTCTTTGTATGTTTTTGTTCATTAGACTATGTGTCTCAAATTAGTTTAACGATTCTCTTTTCTAGGTGGCTGTGAAGATAATAGACAAAACTCAGCTAAATCCTACCAGTCTACAAAAGGTATTTAATTATTTTAATAGTAAGTAACTAGAATGTGAACTTATTATTAATATATACTTTTCTGCATAATCCTAAATTTCCTTTTAGGTATGATACTGTATTTCACCAGTATATTAAAAAAGGGCATACAGAACATATTAAAATAATAATATTTAAATAAAATTTACAAGGTAATTGTTACAAACACCTACTCAGATACACTCACCATATTGTAGGAATGTATGTCTTAATTCAATAGAATAAAATTTTATTGAATATTTTGAAGTGGTCAGCATTCTAATTAGTTGAAAGTCTGAATTTATTTTGTTCATAGGTGGGTTTTCCTTTTATTGCATCATTTGCTTTTCTTCATTCACAAAAACTTACAGAGTGAACAGCAAAAGGCAAAACAAAAGTAGACTGGAGATTGCCCTGATAAACCTAAGCTGTTTCGCATTGCTTCACTAATTAGATGGGAAAATGTTCTCAGATACAAATGTTAGTACCTATGAAGCAGATATTCTAATACCTACGCCATCTGTTTTTATGTAGTGAAGTAAAATGCATCGTGATTTTATTAAACTGGAATGGGATCATAGTCACATATGTACATTTGATATAAATAACTCTGGATTCCTAAACCAGAGAGAACCTTATCGTATGAAATGTTTAGAATGGTGTGTTTACAAGACTGCTTTGATTCTTAATGAATTGAAATGTACTTACTGAGATTCCTTTTAAATTTGGAGCTAGTATAACTTCATAGCACTGGTTCTTCTTATCAGTGAGAGCATGAAAGGTGTGTGAGTTCTTTTTTTCTCTGTGTGAGACAATATACCTTATGGGTCTCTCTGGAAGAAACTTCTAGTCTTTAAACTAGTCTTGATAAAGTTGTGTGAGTTATAAAAAGGGACTTCACTGGTAGGTGAATTTTCCCAGGATGCCATTTTTCCCTCTTGGTTTTGAGCCACAGGGGAACAAATTTTTGCTTAAGCCATGGGGAATCCTTTTAAAATGCCCAGACTGTGTAACTGTCCATGGCCCACTTCTTCTGCATGCAGCTGCAGGGGGCTCTGATAAACAGAGTGGTTTTAAGTGCCTTTTAATGCGACTCCAGCCTGTCGTGCCAGATACACACAGCTTCTGATTCCCATCTTCCCCAGGACTCCCCAAGATATCTTAGAACTATAGTTGTACTCCTTCAAATTGAAATGAGTGTTGCCTTATTTACCTAAATAACTAACAATTGTGCTTGTTGATGACAAGTAATTTCTGATATAAATCCTGCTAATCTTGTTGATAAAGTGTTGCTTTTCCAAGCAGGCAAGTTAAAAATGATAACAATTTTGCCTTCTTTAATCTAGGGAAATAATAGCCGAAGAAAGAATTCTCTAAATGTAGCCAATACATGAGTATACATATGTTTTCAAAATGATCTATGTTTATTTTCATAGATCTCTTTTATTTTAAATGTTCTGGGGTAAAGAAACATCAATTCATTGATTAGTTCTCATATACTCTAGAGCAGTCAGTATTTGATCTTACCAATTCATATACCAGTAGTGAGTCTTACCTAGAGAAAATGAATAATGAACTTAGAAATAATGTTTTCCTTAGCATTTTCTGCCAAGTCCTAGAGGTTCAAAAAAAAAATTAACAGAAAATATGCTGCCTGTGTTTTAGATATGCTTGTTAAAAAGCAGACAGTGATAGCACATATATTTGAAGGAAGGATTCATTGTAATCTCATCTCCAGAAATGTCTGGTTAAATCCTTTTTTGAACTTAAGTGGATTTCCATGCTTTATTATCTTCTGAATTTAAGTGGATTTCCATGCTTTATCATCTTCTGTGTATCTTACTTATAGGAAACATCACTTTGCCAGGATCAACAATAGATGAAAGTAATCTAAATCTGGTGGTATCTCAATAGTTCATATAGTTAGTTATTCAAGCAATTTAGTCTTTGGAGTTCTTAAACATCTCTCGCTTCGATATTTTTTACCTTCCATCCATATCTCACATATGTACACATTTATTTTTTAATGATGTTTATTAAAGTAATGTCAGGTTAGGTTAATTTAGGGATACAGATTCACATCACTAGAAACATTATTTCTACTGCACACCCATCACCAAAGCCCCCTGATTACTCTGCCATAGTTTACACCTTTGTTCCTACCCCATCTCTCCCCTTGCTGGTAGGCTCTATTCTGTAGTCAGATTTCAGGGTTTGCTTTATTTGTTCCATTACTTGTTTTTCTTCTTTAATATTCCATATCACATATGAGTGAGATCACCTGCTTTATTTGTCTTTCCCCTTCTGACACATTTCACTCAGCATCATCTCCTTTAGTTCCATCCATATTATTGCACATGGCAAGTTACCACTCTTCATAGCTGAGTAGTGTTCCAATGTGCCTCATGTATTTTGAATTAATAGAATTTAGCTTAAAGAATTGTCCTGGTTTAAAAAGTAGTGAGGTAGATAATGGAGTGTGAGTTGCTCTTGGAGTGTGAGTCCCACCTCATATATTAGTGTGTTTTTTTTTTGGAGTTAGTCTGTGAGCTATACCTCTGGTGCTTGGGTATCTTTTAAACAGCTTTGACAGTTTTGCTCCTACCTCACCACTTGAAATGTAACATTAACTACCATTTTCTCAAAAATTCTTCCCGATATTGAAAATTGGACACATGAGTTCATACACAGAGAAAACTATCTGTGTGAACCTGTCTCAGCTCAGTCAGCAGGGTGCACTCTTTGTCTATTCTACTGCTTATTGACTTCCATTTCCTATCAGTTTTCTCTCCTGCATTACCTTCCTGAGTCACAAAATGGCTCAGGTTCAGAAGAGATTTGCTGAGTTGTAAAACTGTAAAGAAAAATAGAAACAAGACTTCTACAACCCGAAAGTATGCTATCAGGTAACAAAAAGGATGTTGCATTGCTAGAATGCAAATCACTTTGCTCTGAAGTTTGCCTCAGCATGGAATATTCCAAAATGTAGCAACAACTGACACCTTAAAAGGAAAACTTTACTAAATGAATAACCCATTTACTACTAGTGTGTGATATGCTACCTGGCATATAAACCACGGTGCCTAAGCCCTTTAAACTTTGTTAGGTTTTCAGTTAAAGCCCAGGGACTTCTCTGCCAGGCTAATTTAGTTTCCAGAACATCTGCAAAATAATCATCATGTGGATGAATTTCATTATAAAATCTAGAGAAGGGTAGAACCATGGAAATAATATTCAGAGTTAAATTTCTGTTAGCAAAATTATCAAGAAATCAAACTTGTAAAAGCAATCACAAATTGCTAACAAATATTTTGATGAGGAGAAAACCGACGGGGCTCTCGGGGCAATGTTCCTTTATAAGCATCTCAGTTGAGCATGCACTGGAATGTCATTTCCTCTGGCGTATCTTTGTGCTTGCTAGCCTGTCATCACACAGGAACACTCACGTTCCAGCATGACTTCTCTGCAGTTCTTCTGTTTTGTGGCAGATCATTTAAAGGAAAAATCTTGGCCAGTTCTTCTATGAGTCACTGAAAACCTAAATGATAAGAGAAGAGTTATCTGCACTCAGTGAGTCGGGCTATAGACTGTAAAGTTAGTCTTTGAACCAGTAATGGTTGAAACACCAGGAGGACTTTTGTATTTTTTAGTTCTGCAAGGAATGGTACTGCTGTGTGAATGTCGTAACTCATGCTCAGTCACTCATGGCTTTGTTCCCTGTGGAATCAGTCAGCAGCAAGCCTCTGATCTTGATTTGGTTTTGATGGAAATACCGAAAATGGATTATCATAATATCATGATTATTGTTCAGAGTTTGTTTAGCAATGCAGTGTGAAGTATGTCTTTCACACTGAAATGTCTTGAAGCAGCAGATTTTAGGTGGTATTACCAATAATGTTAGCATTCAGTTAAAATGTCTGCAGTTTAAAAGTTAGAGATGAGGTAGCCAGATTTTCTGAAAAAAATCAAACTGTTTCAAGCAGTTCACAGACCAAAAGTCTGACTTTTCTGAACTTGTCCCTCCTTGGTGACAGGAGATATTCTTGGACATATTTGCTATATAAAGGCTGTACCCAAATATGGAAAAACACCTTCTAGAACAAGTTTATTCAGAATATACACCGAATCAGTTTATTGTTGTCCCCCAAATTGAAGCTTCCAGTCCTCCTACTCCTGAGTGTGATGAGGTCAGCCACCCAGCATCTGCCTGAAGGCCATGGTCAGCCTGGGTCCCTGAATCCATCTGAATGTCTGTGACTCATCTGCTGATGCTACTTTTCCCTGTCAATCTAGGCTCGTGATTTAGGATGTTTTAATTGAGTAGCAACAAGAAGTAAAAATGGGGGTAAAACAGAGTTAAAAATAGAAACTATCTTGCAGTTGAAGATGAGTTTTGTGGAGCCAGATACATATGTTCATTTATTAATTCTAAATCTAATATTTTATTGGAAGAAGTTCCTAGTTCTCCTGTCTCCCTCTGCCTTTTTTGGCTCCCTTTTTTTCTGTCTCCTTTTAAATGGAGTCACTGTCCTTTTCTTGGCTACATAATGTTAGATTTTCACAGGTTTCTTCAGGTCAGAGATTTTCTTGTAATCACTAAGAGACGGTGCAAACTCATGACATCTAACGCTAATGTACACTTCTGTTTTACCTCTGCAGTAACCCTTCTACCAGCCCCTCCTCTAGTGTTCTAGTGTCCTCTCTCAGTGATTGACGCTCTCCCCAAGTTTACAATCAGAAATCTCAGAACCCCAGTCAAAAAATGAGGTGAAGAGCTAAAAAGACAGTTCTTGAAAGAAGAAATAAAAAAGGCCAATAGGCATATGAAAAAATGCTCAACAGCATTAATAATCAGGGAAATGCAAATGAAAACCACAACGAGATAGCATCTCACACCAATAAGAATGGCCCACATTTAAAAAAAAAAACAAAAACATGAAACAGGCAACAACAAATGCTGGCATGGATGTGGAGGGAAAGGAACACTTTTACAGTGATGGTGGGAATGCACACTGGTCTAGCCACTATGGAAAGTTGTGTGGAAAACCCTCAAACTACTGAAAATGGAATGCCTATTCAATCCAGCAATCCCACTTCTGGGAATCTACCCAAAGGATACAAAAACACTAATTCGAAAGGACACCTGTATTCAGATGTTTATTGCTGCGCTATTTACAATAGCCAGAATATGGAAACAACCCAAATACCCCAAAATAAATGAATAGGTCAGAAAGTTGTGATATATGTACACAGTGGAATTTTTTTTTTTTTTTCTGAGACTAGGTCTCGTTGTTTTTGCCTGTGGAACTGCAGGCTCATGCTGCCCGTGGTACCATCATGGACTCAAGGAATCCCCAGCCTCAGCTTCCCAGGTAGCTGGGATTACAGGCACGCACCTCCATACCCAGCTACTTTTTGAGTCTAGGTCTCACTATGTTGTCCCAGGCAGATCTCGAACACACGGACTCAAGTGATCCCTTGTCTCAGCCATGCTCTGGGCTTCACTTAAAGGCATGCACCACCATGCCCAGCTGGAATATTATTTATCAATCAAAAAAGAGAAACATGTCATTCATAGCAACATTGATGAAGCTAGAAGGAATCATGATAGCGGACATAAGCCAGAAAGAAAAAGAAATAATGGATGGTCTCACTTATATGAGGGATATACGGAAAACAAACAAATAAATGGACAAGAAAAATTTAAAACTGTCAGTAGAACTGAAGGGGGGAGGAGGGTAAAATCAGGGGAGGGAAGGCCACAGATGGTTCACAGATGATAAGGTGGTGGAAGAACCTTGGGGTGGCCAGTGATGTAAATATGTGTGTGTAATCAATTAAAAAAATAAAATTAAAAAGAAAGTCATTCATAAAAGACATTTAAAAACAGCAAACATGCAGGATAGGAATTTTTTTCCTAAAAGTATAACTAAGGATCTATAGTTTTAGCTAAAGAATCACAGAAAAAAGTAAATGACTTTTTTTTAGAAAAGAGGCATCAGAACTATCCTTGATTCCTTCCTTTTCTCCATTCTCATCATCCAGTTCATCCTTGTGTTGTGCTGATTCCGTTTCTTGTATATCTTTTGAAAAATGTCTGCTTTGTGTCATTTTTTATCCTGTCCACTCCAGACAAAGCTACTATTATCTCCCCCTTGGAGTTCCCTGGCAGCCTTCCTACTGCTCTTTTCTGCCTCTACTTTGTGCGCGCACACACATACACACACAGAGTTGGAAAAGTCTTCAAGACTGCAGAATATATCTCTACCCTCTTATCACTCTCAGTAGTTTAGAAGTGTAATCCTTTGACATCATACAGGGGCCCTCTTCTTCTACCTCTGGGACCACCAGCTCTTCCCCTCCTTCCACTGACCCCTCCTTCTCCACTCTCGTCATTCCTCCAACTTCACTGACTTTCTTTCTTCTGCTCCTATTCATATCCTTTATCCCAGCCTTCAGGACTTTGTAGCTCCTCACCCCACCCTCTGCACAAAGGCTTCTCAACCCTTTTCACTTCATTTGTCTTAACTCATTCCTCACATTTCAGCCTAAGTGTCATTTCTTCAAAGAAATCTTTTTTGTTTCTGCAACAAAGTTAAAATTCCCCTGCCTCTTTAAAATAAAGCTTTAATAATGAAGGGCTATTCATAGAATCATTTAATTTTGTTTTGTCTTGGCTAGTAGTCTAGTGTTTTGTTTTTGATGCTTATGTTCCCCTTAAACCCTCTGTGTTAATTGCCTAGCCTTACTGCCTGGAAAGCATAGGTTCACAAGACTTGGCTAGCAGAGGTATGGAGGAATTTTCTCTTGAAAATGGATGCAGCTAGGAATCTTTAAATCATCAGTAAGTTTTAGATTGACCTTATGGCTGTTTTAAAAGTTATTTGAGGAGTTTTACTACCATTTTTTCCTAAGTTAGGTAATGTGTTTTTTAGTTTTGTTCTATTATTTTTTTTAATTGGTTGCACATACACACACACACATATATAGATATATATTACATCATTGTCTACCCGAGGTTCTCCCATCACCTTATCAGCTGTGAACCATCTTAACCTCTTGTGAAAACTTGGTAATTTGTTGACATAGTAAGTTGGTCAGTTATTTTTGAGCCGTCCTAGACTTCAGACTCTCCTATTTCAAAAAGTGTTGCTTTCTCAAAAAAATTATTTACTGGATTGAAATGTTTTGTTTCTTATCCTAAGAAATAATTACAGATACATTTGAAGCTCCATGTGCTATTTTTTGGTTCCCTTCCTATCTTTTCCTGCCTAGAAATAGCTCTATTTGATTTTGATTTTTTTTTTATTCCAGTTGTTTTCATATGTAAGTATTTGCAGAAGACACTAAGTATTATTTACCTACTCTGGTCCTTTCTTCTGCACATTCTTATGGCATTGTCTGCAGTTTTATCCTTAATATTAGCTTCTGTGTTCTAATTTATTTGTTTTGCTACTTTCCTTTGTACCCACTGTGTGACTGTCACCAGTTTACTTCTCCCATTGATAGGTACAGCACACTTCATTTTATTATTGGTAGATTTGTTATTATTATTATTTCTGATGTTCCCCTATGATTTCAAACTAACTTTTTGGTTTTTACTATTATAAACAGTGCTGCAATGATCACTATTATGTCTTTTTTTGTGAAGATGTATAGGAAGATATGTCTCCCAAATGTAAAGAGACTTGCTAGGTTGAACAACATTGTACTTTATACTTTCTATCAATTTTTTCTTGAGTTTGTTGCCCCAGTTTATACTTTTGCATAAACTGTGCAAGATTTCCTGTGGCTTCACATTCTTATCAATGCTTCATATTACCATACTTCTTAATTCTTGTCAGCATTATTGCTTCAAAGTCACATCTAGTTTTGATTCCATGATTTATAATGAGGCTAAGCCATCTTTTGAAATTTAATCTATTTTTATGTTTAATATACCCACTGAAATTATTTGATTTGATATTTGCTGTGCACCATCTTGAGCCCTGGGACCTTGAAAGACTCCTGCTATAGAAGGTCTAGTCTGTCAGAACTAAGAATCTTATAGTCTACCTGTGGTGATAATAGTTGGGAAAGTGGCACAGCCTCATTTAGAAAGTAATTCTTCTCTTACTTTGTAGAGAATAATTGACTACAAGTGGTCAATTTGGCAAGTACTATTGAATAGTCATTTCTTCTTTTAGTTAAAAATCACCTAGTACATATTCATTTAATTATATCTACATCTGTTTCTGAGCTATTTCGTGGGAAAAACTTAAGAAACTTAGTCTTGTCATGTTGCTACTGCCAGTAACTTTACTAAATACTTAGTGTCCCCATAAAATGTCCGACAGCTAAAAAGAAACAGCATGGTGAACATACACATTAAAAAGCCAAAAATTTGATCTGTAGGACTCACTCAGTATAGGCAACCCAGACGTAGACTCCTTCAGTCAATGGCACTTCTGAGCATCCAGACGGGAACCTTGTAGTCTCTTGGAGAAGAATGCTGCCTGCAGGGTGAGCAGCACTAACACTTCATCAAGGGCACAGATGGAATTTTTATAAGACTTGTGATGAAGGCAAAGAAGTACTCCTGTCACTCCAGACCTAGTCAGAGAAAAATGCTCACAAGACTCAAAGGCTGTGCTGAAAGGCATAAAGTCAGCCCTTCATCCACTGTCTCTCAGCCTGGTGCCCTTGCCCCTGAGGACAGCTTGGAGGAGCTCTCTCGGAGAAAGGGGTGGACCGCTGCCTCTGTCTAGTTCCCTAGGCCACAGAATTGTCCATCATCTGCCCCAAGATCAAGCAAGTGGATCAAGCAGTCTGATGATCCTGAGGAGGCCAAAGGCAACCTGGTGAGCAGCCTGGCTGGAGAGATGGCAATGGGCTTTTGACTGGCCCCGGACCATGAGGCCGGGGTTGTAAATAAAGCAGGTATAGCCTAGGCCATGCCCATTTGGCTGCTTCCAAATATGGCAGATCTTTCCACCATCAAAAAGAGCACAGGGTAGTAGGAAGGGACAATGAATAGTTGAGAGGAGAAAAGGGAGGGGTTTGTAATTGAGGCTGATTGACATCAGCAGAGTTTAGCTGAGGTTAGAACCTCAGCCCTAACCAGGAAGAACTGAAATGAAAAATTAATTATCTCTCTGCAGAATAATTACTTCAGCTACCTGGAACAAAACCAGGAACCAAGAAGGATACTACAATGAGCTCTGGACAATGACAGTAGCTGTCACAGAGTCCAAATGGAACAGTGTCTGCTGCTCACAGCCATTTTTCTCAAGCCATCACTCAGCACTTACTTAATTCAGACAATTTTAAAACTGGCCTTAATTGGGAGTCCATAACAAAGTTGAAACTACATGCAAAGGACATCAGTAAGCTCATAGCTCTCCCACTGCATTCCTGTGCCAGAAACATTACCATGTGATACTTTGAAAATGAAAGTGAAAAGAACTGGAAGTTAGAATCAGAAAAGCCAGTGGGGCAGGGCTGCTTACTGTGTGTGCAGAGCTTTATTTTCCTTGCTTGTACTGGATGTGCCATGTAGATAATTGGCTTTTTAAATAATAACCCTCCCTTTAAGGGTAAGCATCTTCTCATAGATCTAGCTCTCCTTCCCTCAGCCCCTCTCCATATTCCTCAGGGAAAGCGGCACATTGACCCCCTTGCTGGGGAGGTCTGTCCTGGGCTAAAGACCCCACCAGTAGATGTGGGTCACTGTCCCTCCTGTGCTCTGCTCCCTCTGGTGCTTGTGGATGGTGTCCGAGGCCCTGACAGCAGTCCTGTCTCTCTCCTGTGTGCAGCTCCCTAAGGTAGAAGTTTGGGGACAAGGCAGCCAGAGTAGAGGGGGCATCAAGAGGATGCATCATCTTAGCCCTTTAAAGTCATGAGATAGTTCACTTGGCTCAGATTGTCCAGATTGGGAGTGATATGGACCTAAACTAGATAATTCAAGTGTTTCTTTGAGAAGAAAGGCAATGGGTGGGGCAAGATGCTGCATCTTTTGTTAACGTCCCACTAAGAACACTGTAATCTTTCCAACAGCAGCTTCTCTGTCTTCTGCACTGCTTCTCATTAGCCAGTGCACACCCAGCCTCACACACACTTAGCCAACACACACTCTCAGGCTTTGGTTGTGGTGTTTTTTTCACTCCTTTTCAGAAAGAGAAGCTAGGGATTTAGTCAAGACATCTTTGAGAGACATGATCCCCGTGACTCCGTATTAGTGTTTTAACTGGAATAAGCTCTCTGCCGAGAACTTCTACCCTTCCTGTAACTGTTTCTGACTTCATTTGCAGAGAGAAGTAGAGCAGTCTCTGTCTAGTGCTGTTTTTATTAGGTGCTTCTGTTTTCACAAGACAACTGTAACGTTGCCTAACTCTTCTCCATCCTTGGTCGAACTAAGGTTTAACAGTTAGAGACTAAATTAAGAAATTCTGTGCTACCAAAAGCCCCACTTAAAAAGCAACTAAATAAACAAAGAGAAAGCAGAGCTGGATGCCTGAAGGACAGGAAACTCTGTCCTTTGCTTGCTCTCCTGCATGGTGCTGACATGAGCTGTGGGTATGTTTTAATTGGTTATGAGATTATCGCACCACTTTGCTTGTGAGAGTAAAATACCAAATTTGCCAGTAAGCCCATAAAAATTAACAAGAAAAAGCTCAAGATCACTGTGTGACCATGTTGTCCTCAGACACATTTGATGTGTGCTTCCTTGAGACTAAAGAGGAAGGCAAGGAGGCAATACCTACAGCAGTATAAGGCTGTGTGAACTTACCTCACAGGAAGAGGAGGTGCAACCATGGTGGCCAGTGTGGCTGGAAAGGAATCGGTAGACTTGAGGCAGATTTTGGAGGGAGAGGCAATAGGTCTTGGTGATGGCGCTGGTCTAGAGATTTAGCGGGAGTATGTTATTAAGGATGAAACAAACATTACTGTAATGACATTGCAGATGGAGTATAGAGCTGGGGAAACCCAGAGAAAGGTCACATTTGATCTAAAATATCATGTATTAGGTTTGAATTCCTGTGAGACAGCCAAGTGAAAATATTGAACAAGTACTTGCCTGTAAAGGTTAGGATAAGAATGTTGTGGATGAGTAATTTAAATTTAGGAGACATCAGCAAATTGATGTGTGAAACCATGATAAATCCCCAGAAATAGCACAAGGGGGCTAAGAGCTGAGTCCCAGGAAGCTCCCGGTGTAAAGGTGAGGAGAGGGAAGAGACTCAGCAAAAGATGGAGTGGCAGTGAGGCATAAAGAAAGCATGGAGGTTGTGTTGTCAGTGCCTGGACAGAGATGGTCTCGAGTCTATTGAACACTCTGAGAGGCTGTGTTGTGAGCTGTTTGTCCCAATATTGAAATGAGAAAGCATCCCACAGGTTATAGAAATGAACTGTTTTTGAACATGAATGATTTGCTTCGACATAGTATTTATTGCTTTGTCATTTTTATTTTAGTCACAAGTGTGGGTTTTATAAAAATGTGTGTGTGTGTGTGTGTGTGCGTGTATGTGCTCACACAGACTCATATGCACAGACTTTTCATGTCGGAATTACTGAGGCTAGCTAGAACAAACAACTAGACACTCTATTTCTTTATTAAAATTGTGATAAAAATATATATAAGATTTACTATTTTGTCCAGTTTTAATTTGATTGGCATCAAGTACATTTGCATTATGGTACAATCATCATCACTGCCCACTTCCCAAAACAGAAGCTCCGTACCCATACCCTATACTTCCAAACTCTAAACCTCTGTCCCCTCAGGGCTGGCAACTGCCATTCTGTCTGTCCCTGGTAATTTGAGTGACCTATTCTAGAAACTTCATATAAAATTGGAGTCATAGAATATTTGTTCTTTCACTTAGCAGCATGTCCTCAGAGTCTGTTCATGCTATAGTATGTAGCAGAAGGCATTGTGTTTTAAGGTTGAATAATTGCTGTGTTCTGCGGTGTTTTGTTTATCCTCTCATCCTTGAGTTGCTTCCACTTTTTTTGCTTTTGTGAATAGCATTTCTGTGAACATGGGTTTAACAAGCATCTGTGTGAATGTCCTTGCTTTTTTTCTTCCCCCATCTTCTCAACAAACACTTGTTATTTTCTGTTGTTTCTTTTTTTAATAGTAGCTATCCTGGTGGGTCTGAGTGATATATCTCACTGTGATTTTGATTTGTATTTCCCTAATGATTGATGATGTTGAGCATATTTTCATGTTCTTTGTGGCTATTTATGTATCTTCCTTGGAGAAATGTCACCTCTGAAAACACTAACTTTAGTTATGTAAGTCGTAATATTGAATTTTTGGAATATCACCAATTATTGCTTCCTCTATTTTCTTGAATTAGTTGCTTGATTTTGAATCTAACACTCAAAGCCATCAGAAAGAAAATACAATGCCAGGTCATGCTTTTGAAGAACTGGGTTCTTATATTGTTTAAAAAATAAAGTAAAAAGAAGGGAAATTCTAGCATTCGTATTTCAAGCAACATTTGTTTTATTTTTTTATAAAAATATCTATATTTTAACCTTTAATGTTGTACAACTCTCCCTAAAGATGCTACTCAAAATAGTTTGTTTTCTTTTCAAATTATGTTTAAATAGTTTGTCATTCCTCTTTCATAAAGGTAGCTGTATCCTAGATGAAAATCACGTGAAATATCATTTGGTTTCACTTCCACAGTATTTTTCCTTTAACCCTAGTAATGCAAGGTAGTTGAATGAAGGTTTGCTTTATTGTATGTAGTAGATTCACAGGCACAGAGGACCATTTGAATTCATCTAGGTAAAATTGTCCTGGATTCCAAGTGTTAGCAAAGTAGACTAAGGACTGAGAAACAAATCTCTGGTTTCTGAGTTCATTGCCAGGTCCTGGCCCAGTAGCATCGGGTCAGCAGATGAATTTCGTCTAGTGAATGTTTTGAGTGGTTCTCTGCTTTCGTGTTCCTTTTTTTAACATATATCTACCTTTTTTTTTTTTTAATAGTTGTTTCGAGAAGTACGAATAATGAAGATACTGAATCATCCTAATATAGGTATGATTTTCATGAAGTGTGTGGCAAGGTATTTTCCTTAATTTGAGAATACTGGAAAAGATTCACCTTTCAGGGTATTTTCTTTAAAAAAAAATGATAACCTGAGAAAGTGATACTTTGGATAACTGAAGACTGCAGCTGCTGCTCCCTCCTCTCTTGTTCTCACCTGCTCTCCACTAAGTAATGGCTGTGACTCGGGTTTGCATAAATGTTATTTGTACTAAATCTCTCTAAATAAAATTGCATGCCATCTAGGTATTTACAAAAATTATATCAAAACATTAAAACAGATGTAAACTACTGATATTCCATTTAAAAAAATAATGAATCCAGATAATATGATAAGCATTTAGGCTTAATCATGCATTAAGCAAAATAACTACCTTGAAATTTAAAGAAAACAAAGAGTTGATTTTAGTTTTAGTGAATTTATTGCCACACATCCTGGCTTTATATTTTTAAATACTTGTTTCTTAAACATTAAAGGTCTTAATGTTTTTTAGTGACATGAATGTGATTATTTGTGATGTATTATTTTAGCTCTATAGACCTAAGTTAGTTTTTTAAACAAAAAATTTTTATAATATCATGTAGCTATATGTGCTTTTCTATGCAAAAGATTATTTAGCATTTTATGGCAAGCTCTTTGTAATATAGTCTTTTTCAAGCATAGTTAAAATTTTATTCTGACTTTAGAATTTACCCTTTTGTTACATTTTTCTAACTAGAAAAAAGTAATGGTGCTTAACCTCAGAAACTTAGTTCTCTCTTGACTCAGTGGTTGGTCCCAAATCCCTTCATGGTAAGAAGTTTATTTCCATAGTAATAAATAATCTTGACCTGGGGTTGGAGAGAATTTTTCAGTTTAAATTCTAATTGTCAGTAAATACGCAGTTTTTACACTGCTTCAATATCACCTTAAGTTTTCTTAAAGCATATGTATTATATGTGTTAGCAACTGTAGGTTTATATCTCTAATTTCTTTTTTCAGTAAAATTGTTTGAAGTTATTGAAACAGAGAAGACCCTCTATTTAGTCATGGAATACGCAAGCGGGGGTAAGGATGAGGGGGATCGGAAAGTTGTTTTTGATGAGACATAAAGAATTTATACCTTCTTTGTTGTTAATGAATCTGTGTTTTTATTAAAATACCTTTACATGATGTCTTAAGATCTATTGAATATACATTTAAAAGCTGGATTTTTAGCTTATTTAAAAATCATTTAGAAACATTTTTCAGAATTTTTATCTGTGTTTTATAATGTATTATAATAATAGATTAGAATAATTTATAAGCAGATAATCTCAAATTCAGTATGTAGTTAATAAAGATGTAGTAAACCACATTTTACATCAGAAGTTTATTTCACTGATTATATATATGTGTGCATATTTGATAATTTATAAAAAAGATTCAAGTATATTCAGTCTATAAAGTACTCAATACAATTTATAAAAATCAACTTGAGCGGGTACTGAGATAAAGGTTTATAATTTATGAATTGGAAGACTAAATTGATAGAGATATAGTAAAATAGAATATAATGTAAATTTTACACAATGTCAATAATAAGAATGATTTTTAAGTACTGATATTGAATATCATTTTCGCCTCTGTACTTAGCCCTCATATGGGAGACATTTTTACTCAGAATCATCACCCTTTCATGCATAGCACTTAATTTCCTGAGAAACAGGTATATAATTTATATAGTCAAATCATTTAATAATTTATATAGTTAAATCATTTAATAAGAAAAAAATATACTTGGTGGCTTTAAGAACTTAGAGAATTTTAAAAACTGAAGAAGAAAGAAAAGCAGCTGATGTTATTTATCTGACTAACTGACTTGCTGATCAATAGAAAAAGTATTCAGTCCTTTCAGGTAATAAAGTATATAGTATATAAATGCTGTACATAAAATCTCATTTTTATGATTCAGATTTTATGTGGTGAATAAAAGATTTGTTCTAGTGTCTAGCAGCTAAACTTTGTTATTTTATGCTAACTTTTAGAGTTCTAAAATCTTTTACTAATATTAAGTAGATTTTAATTGCTTTTTCATTTTTTTGATGCAGATAGAAGATTTTAGTTAAGTTTGGTTTTTACAGTCTTCATCATCCTGAAAATATTTCAGTATAGGGTTTTTGCTTAACCTGAAAACCTATGTCATTAGGTTTATTATATTGTTTATATTTAATGTTTACTATAGTATTTTAAGAAAATATTAACATAACCTTGAAATTTTGTAATAAAATGTTGGTCTATAAAAAATTACTGTACTTGAAAATACCACTTACTGAACTGTTTTTCTCTGTCCTTTAGTTAGATTTACATAGCAAGGGAATCCTGAGTTATTTTAAGTTCAGTTACATTTTTTTTTTTAAAAAGCATTTTGATGAGATAAAATTTTGGGAAAGGGACTAGGGCACATTTTGATATGACAGGTATTAGACTGCTAAAAATCTGTGGACACTTCTGTTTTTATGGAGGTCCATCAAAGACTGCTAATATTAATATGCATAGCCATAAATGGTAAGTACAGTCAACTCTCTATTGGTACAGTGAAGGGGAGCAATGGCTGGAGTAGTAGGGAGCACAGAGGCTCCTCCCTGCTCTCCTTCACTAGCATAATTGGGAGGCAGTGTGGAAAGATGTGTGTGGGATTCAGCCCAAACAGGTGGTCCTTCATTCAACTTTGATTTCTAAATTTTCTTTGGGTCCTGCCAGTCAGTGATGTTGCAAACAAAATCACTGTGGTTCTGGCAGTAAATGTGGAGCCTTTTTTTTTTTTTTTTTTGCCTCTTTAATGTATAAATGACAAGATGACTCTGAAAAAATGTTATTTAATGTTTTCCCCTAATTTCTAGATATTTTAAGATTGAAGATAATTAATTTCTAGATATTTTAAGATAGAACCTGACTTGCATGTTAGAGATTCAGCATGAACAGCAGTTGAGTCAGACCACTGCCTCTCTCTAGAGCTGATCACTTGATTCCATTTCACTAATGGAGCAAAAGATTTTTAGTGATTTAAGAGGCATGGGACTCCTTTATGATTTTGAACAATTTAGTCCATTGCAGGGCTACTCTGGAATGGTGTTTTTATTTATTTTCTTGATAATACAAACAATAATTAAGAAATGTTCTCTGTGTCCTAGGTAATATTATAAGTGCTGGGAACACACGTGGGAACAAAGACAAAGTCCTCAAATAAATGACATTCTAGTTGGGAAAGCATATCTTAAACAATTGATAACAAGTAAAGGACTTAGTCTTGTAAACATCTGGGATCAGAGTGCTCCATGCTGAATTTAAGTCATCCAGATTTTGTAACTCTTGCATAGGTCTTCTCATGTCTAAACTTAAGTGTTTAGAATTCACTACTCTGAGGGGTCTACTAGAGCACCCATTCATTCCTGTTTTCATCAACACATTTCATCACTTAAGCATGCTGGCTATAATTTGCTGTCTGACAGTGTACATGTATTAATTCCATCTGACATACATCATCACATATTTGATTTTTAATATTTTATTTCTCTATTATGGTTGATATTGCATATGTTTATATGTGATATATCTGTATACCTTGATACAAATATATAATTTATTGAGTGCTTACTATCTGCCAGTCACTGTGCTAAGCACATACATTATTTCATTTAGTTTTCACAATAGTGAGATCGGCAATAGGTAGAAACTGTATCTTCATGAAGTTAAACTGGTCCTAATAGCCCCCTGTAGCTACTAAGAACTAAGCTAGGATTCACAACAAAATTGACCTGATTCCAAAACCTGAATGTCTTTACAAGAACTCCATAAGTCATTTTGTGATATATATAGTGCTAACATATGTATATTACAAATTATAAGGACTCTAAAAATAAATTTCTCCCTTACACTGAGATATTTTTATTTGTAACTAAACATTCATTTGGTTTTTCAAATATTACTGACTAGAGGAAAATTACAAAACTTACATATGTTAAAAATGGATCTAAGAAAATTTCTACAGTTTCTAGTTATTTAAAATTCTTAAAACAAATGTGTATTGTCTATCCACTTTGTGTTCTGTCATGGGGGTGGGAAGACAATTTAAGTGCAGACACGATGATGTACTGTGTTAGTAGTTTACAGTTCATCCAGGGTAGTAGGAGAGGCATACAAGAATGATTTGATTCTGTGTATTACGTGGCTAAGTGCTAAAATAGGTGGAATGACCGTAGTAAGAATAAGCATAATCAGAGTAGAGGGAGGAAGGAAAAAGAAAGAAATCAGTGTCCATGGAAGTAATGAGATGGAGTATGAGCAAGACTACATGATGAGTAGAATTTAAAATGAATCCAACGTGACAGGACTTTGTTATTTTGTTTGAAATATAGGCCAGAAATATAAAGCCAAAAATAATGTTGCCCACACTGTGGCTTCCCTTTATTAGAACGGATAATAAAGAGTTGACTGTATTTTTGCATAATACTTAAAAACAGAAAGCAAATTGTCTTGGTTATGTTTTTATGACTTATTTTTTAGAGTTTTGCTAAATTATAAGCTGCTACAGATACTCGATTTTAAATGTATTTTTTTCTATTTCTGTAATAGTTTGTGATTTACATAGAATAATCAGAAATTGTGGGCCAAAAGTGTCTTTCAAAACAAGGCAAACACTTGACATTGAATTATTGTTAATTGAAAAATCTGTGTATATTTTACTGCCTGCTTTACCTTTCCGATTCAGGTGAAGTATTTGATTACTTAGTTGCCCATGGAAGAATGAAAGAAAAAGAGGCCCGTGCAAAATTTAGGCAGGTATGGAAAGTAGTTTTCAATTTGTTTTGCTGATACTTTTAGTCATGTTCAATGGATAATATCACCAACTGGACTTCAAATTCATGGTATTTTAGGAAGAAAAATTTCTGCTTTCTTAAACTTTTTAAGTATGGGAAACTGAGCTTAAATTAAAAGTAGTTGCAAATGGTTATTATTAGATCATAAATAGTGAAATGTCTATAGGTAAGAAGCACTAACTTTTCATAGTCTGAGAGATACAGCGTAGGTAGATGGGAAAATACTCAGTTCTTTATCTACCTTTATTACATAGTATGTATGTGTACTTTGTAAAGAGGTCATTATATTGTTTTATAACTAAAGCTGTCTTGATGTTAGGACTCATTTTTGTAGATTTAAAGACTATTGTCAACTTTGTTTAGTAAAGTTGGCAAGGAACCTTGCAAACATGGCAGAAGAATATGGTAAGATATTTATAGTTCTACTTCCACTTGTTTATGACTCACTGCAGAAATGATGAAGTAAGAAAAAATAATTTAAGTTCATCTAGGATTTTATTTTTAGTTTTAGTTTTTAGGAATGCAATGATTAAAATTAGCGTCTTTTAAGTTACCATAGAAATGACAAATTAATGAATTGCAAATTGTTCCCAAAATTTACTTAAATGAAAGCAGACAAATGAAAGCAGACAAAAAATATATCCCAAACTTTACTTCAGTACATTTAGAATACTTCATTTAAAAATAATGCAATACCTTTTCTTTAATCATGAACAATGAGTCTATAATTAAAGGGGTTCCACAGTCAATAAATTTGTAAAACATTGAGTACTGCTAGGAGATCATCCTAAGACACTTTACACATATATGAACATATAAACAGTTGAACTTGACCTGAATAAAAACCCGTTTAACTTTGTTTTGGTAATAAGAGCTCTCCAAGTTGATTATGTGGGGTATGTGTATGTGTGTGTGTGTGTATATATATGTGTGTGCGCACGCACGTGCCTGCACATGTAAAACCTGTATTATTGATAACTCAAAACCATTGCTTTTGGAACACGCTCTTCAAAATTCTTTAAATCAAGTATATGTCCATCCTATTGTTCAGGATAGATTCCTAGAAGTAGTCACCATAAATAGTTGAATCTAAAGATAGCTGGTAATAACAAAGTTCTGAGAAATGGCCTAGCTTTAGCCACATACTTATCAGTTCTTTCCTATGCAGGGTGGCATCCAGTCTTGTAGCAGCACTGCTTTAAATGCCATCTATGGTATCAGTCACAATAAGTTGAGTTGCCCACCACCAAGAAGATTCCAGTTAGTATTAAATATTCCCACTGGGATCTTAATGCATATTTTAAAGATTTTCATTGCTCTTAGTTTTTTTTGTTTTTTTTTTTTTTAATCACTTGCTTTTATTATTTAAGATGTGCTGGGTGAAGGAAATTGTGCTGGGTACAGTAGAGAATTAGAGAAGGTGAAATACCTTTTATTACCAGTGTGGGGAGCAGCACTAAAGACAGGGACACAGATACTTTCATAAAGGTACCAATAATTGACTTTAAACAAAACAACAGCACCTGACTTACTTGACATTAGCCGCATACCCTCATGTTGGAGAGGTTGTATCAAATTAATGCTTTTTAAAAATGTAACAAAATGGGAACTATTTTCTTGTAATTATTCATTTATTACAAATACTAAATGTGGTTTCTATTATTATGGGTTTGCCCCAAATTAAAAAGGCAACTAAATTGAATTTTTTAGTACCAGAGATACACATGGGCACATACATGCCCATGCACACACAGTATTTTGTAGTTATTTGACCAAAGATTGTGTTTGCTTTTAAATTTATTTTTGAAGAGCTTAGTTTTCTTAGTAGATTGAATTGAAAGTCATAATGAATAAATATACGTTTAGTTTTTTTTTTTTTTTTTTTTTTGAGACTAGGTCATGCTATTTTTGCCCGTGAAACCGCAGGCTCTCCTTGCCCGGGGTACCACAGACTCAAACAATCCCCAGCCTCAGCTTCCCAGGTAGCTGGGATTACAGGCGCGCACCACCACGCCCAGCTATATTTTTTGGAACTAGGTCTCGCTACGGGCCCCAGGCGGGGCTCGAACCACGATCCCTAGCCCCGGCCACTTCATAGGCTGAAGCTTACAAGCACGAGCCACCGTGCCCGGCCTCTTATACGTTTAGTTTTTATTTGCTCTACATTTCATGAAATTACTTAAATTTAGCAGTGGTGGAATATGCTGAATATGCATAGGTTCAGCAAAGACCCCGGGGACAGTTTAAGACCACTTAACCGTTGGCTGGACAGTGCCTTACAAGTTGAGGGCTTGCAAGAAAATCATTGTGGTGATCCAACTCTTCCAAAAGGAAGACTCCTACTTACAGCTGCTTGGAGAATAAGAGTACTACAAAGAAGCCCCAACAGTTGCACCTCACGCAAAACATGGTCCTGCCAGTTCCTAGGATAGTGCAGCATCTGCTGGAGTCATATTTGTCAAATACAAAACAGAAGAGCTCGAGGAAAGGTCCCACACATGCTTGCGGAGAGACAGACTGTTTGGCCATGGGAGGGCCTGACCATGAATAATGCAGTAGAACTTGGTCTGCTTGATGGGGGTTCTTGCCATGAGTCACAAGCAGCACTTTTCTCCCAGCACATTTGCACTCTGTTGGCCACTGGGCTGTTCTCTGAGCCTCCACCCCTGGAGCTGCCAGAGGTCAGCGTTCAGTGGTTGGAGATGGGGGCAGAACCAGTGCTTACTACACAGCATTCTCTTGAATTGTCTTCTCATTTATAAGGCTTCACAGTTCAGGAGATTTTTATTCCAGAAGTGCTTGTAAAACTGCTTCATAGAGAGCATTCTGTCTAATGGGAAACAAATGTTTGGTAACTCAATAATTACCTATGAAAACATGCCTTCTCTGTAACTTGAAAAAGATAATGCTGGCAAATTTTTGTCATCCCTGATACAGAAACTGCCTTATCATGTAGCCTTTGTGGTGTATTCAATAGGATGTACTAGAAATTACAGATAAATATCTAAAAATATCTTGCCTAATGATATTTTAGTGAAAACTGGATATGAGACTCTTGAAGGAGAATACTGCTTGAGAAAATTTTACAAATATTCACTGCAAAATTGTGCTGTCATTTGGGACTCATCCTTCAGAATGACCGTCGTCATTCATAGTCACTCTGTTCAGAAGCATTTAGTGGGACTATACAGCCTCTTCATTTGGAGCCTTTACCTACCTGTCTACCAAGGTGTTGCCCCCACTGTTAGCCTTTCCTGCCTCCTTTTCAAATACATTGTGTTGCCTCAGCTCCAATACATCTCACCATCTTACCCCAAGCTCCCCATCACCCAGTCTCCACATTTTAAAGTGTTATTGCCCTTCAGCGATCAAGTAGCACCTCCTTCAGGAGGCATTTCTGACTGGAATTAGTCTTTGTTTTAAGACTCCTTCACTTCTTCGTGCTTCTGCCTCTGTGATTCTATTTGTGTTACTCGTATATATGTTCTCTCCTCTGAATCTGACTCCTTGAGGCCAGGGTCCTGGTACTGTTCACATCATAGCCCCCTGACAATAAGCACATTTTCTTGCACATAGCAGGTACTCAATAAAGTGTTGAACCCAAATGAATTTAAATTGTGTTCCATATCATTCATGTGTTTATTTTGTTTTGTGTGTTCTCTGTCTTTGAATACATTTTAGTATGCTTTGGGATCATTTTATTACATTCGACTGAGTCTTGGCAGATGCTACTTTGAAGTTCTCTTTTGTTTTTGACCTGTATTTCTATTAGCATGGTCACATTTCACATTACCTTTAGACTTTTAAAAATCAGATTTCTATTTCTATTTGTAAATGCCTGACCAATATTCAGCATTCAGCTGTTTATACTTAACTGAATGACAGAACTGAATATCCTACTGTGCATTAAAATGATTGTCCTCCTATACATCATACATAATTATATGCACTAAATAGCTCTTGCTTACTTGATTGCTCTCAGTTTTTCCATCTCGGCATTTTATGTGATACAATAAAAGACTGTCATAGAATTATTTATAAATTATTTCATATTTTTATGTTTGACTCCAAAATGACTGAGTTCCTCCCTATTTATTCTTATCCCCACAGAACCCTCTATCAGGTTCAAAAATGGCAACTACTATGAATATACAGGATTTGTTTGTGTGGAATACTTTGTCCATCTGAATTAGTTAACAGGTTTAAGATTAGATTTCATTTTTCCCTCTCTTGATAATTTGGTTTATTTTTAATGTTTAAAAATCTATATGAGCAGAAGAATGTAGAATGTTGCTAAATCCCCCTTTAATAAGTTCTTAGGAGGTTGGCCTTCCTGAAGAAACATATTTTGAACACATTTGATATAATAGCTAACATATTTTGTTTTGTTTTTTGAACTTGAGCCCACCATCTTACAGACTGAAGCACATGTTTGGGCCAATGTTCTTATTCACATAAGCCATTTGACCAGAGTTGCAGATTGTACATATTTGATCATGCAAACAGATATATATATAATATTACAACCTTAACCCATAAAAATGTTCACGGGCTCCCACCAAAAGGTATTTAATAAGATAATACTATTGTGGTGGTGGGAGAACTATGGAGACTACAGTAAAGTAAGGGGGGGATTTTTTTTTTAATAGAAGGTCCAAAAATAAAAAAAAAAGAAAATATTACCATTCTGCATTTACAAGTATAAATTTTATCACTATAATGTGGATAGTTTTCTGAACTAAATGAGCACTAGGGTTAAATATACTTGAAATTCAAGTTAGTAAATTTATGTAAATTGGAGGCAGTAATTGGAGGGGAAATTGTGATGTGTTTACCACATAATAATTTTGAATTTTTTATCTAAATATTTCAGATTGTATCTGCTGTGCAGTATTGTCATCAGAAGTGCATTGTTCACCGTGATCTTAAGGTAAGCCACTGATTTTTTTTTTTTCTTTTTTTTGAGACTAGGTCTCGCTTTTTTTGCCCATGGAACCACAGGCTCTCATTGCTCGGGGTACCACAGACTCAAGCAATCCCCAGCCTCAGCTTCCCAGGTAGCTGGGGATGACAGGCGCGTGCCACCACGCCCAGCTTTTTTTTTGGAACTAGGTCTCGCTACGGGCCCCAAGCTGGACTCGAACCGTGATCCCTAGCCCCGGCCGCTTCATAGGCTGAAGCTTACAAGCACGAGCCAAGCCACTGATTTTATACCAAAAAATTTCTAAATTATTTAGAGATATATTATTGGAGCTAATTGTGCCAGATATTGTACAAGGAAATTCATTTTATTTAATACTCACAGCAGCTTTATAAAGCAGACTTTTTTATGAGAAACTATAAATGAGATATTTTCTGGTATTAAAGACCAGAGAATTAATTCCCAATTATTAGTAAGCTGCACTAGTATGTAAATAAGGAATTTTGCCCTAGGTCTCCTTCAGTCAGAAGCAAGGTCAGGGCACAAATCCAGTTGTGTTCAGTGCCAAAACCAGAGCTCATTCTTTGCATTCAGGCTCAAAGAAATAAAGTTTTCAAATGTTCTCATGAACACCAAATGCACATGAGTAATGTAAACTCACGTATTTTGCAATAAGACATGTATAAGTAGTGAAGAAATGTTTGTGGTTAGGACTATTGAAGTACAGAGGTTATTTCATTTCCCTTGGGTGCATGCCTGGTTGTGGGGTGCTGGATCACACTGTAGTTCTGGTGTTAGTGTTTGAGGAACCTCCACATTATTTTCCACAGTAGCTACATCAGTTTATATATCCACCAACAGTGTGCGGGATTCCCTTTTCTGCCACATCCTCATCAACATCTGTTATCAGTTATGTTTGATAATAACTACCCTGACAGGCAGGAGGGAATGTCTATTGTGGTTTTGATTTGCATTTTCCTGACGATTAGTGATGTTGGGTACCTTTTCGTTTATCTGTTGGTCACCTGTGTGTCTTCCTTAGAAAAAAGAATAAAAAAGTATTTCAGTGCTTCATTCATTTTTTAATTGGGTTGTTAGTTTTTTTGCTGTTGAATTTGTGACCTCCATATATACTTTGGATGTTATCCTTTTATCAGATATATGCTTTGTATATTTGAAAATACTTTCTCCCAGTCCATACATTACTTTGTCATTTTTTTGATGGGTTTCCTTGCAGTCTAGAAGCTTTTTAGTTTGATGAAGTCTCACTTGTTTATTTTTACTTTGGTTGCCTGAATTTTGTCATCTCATAATACTATATTGAACTCTGGAAATTTGCTAAGAAAGCCAGACATGGTGGCGTGTGCTTGTAAGCGACAGCTTATGGCGTCATGGCAGGGTGTGAGGATTGCAGTTCGAGTCCCACAACACAGCGAGACCTAGTCCCAAAAAATAGCTGGGTGTGGTGGCGTGCGCCTATTACCCTAGCTACCTGGGAAACTGAGGCTGGGAATTACTTGAGTCTGTTTTACCCCGGGCAACATGAGCCTGCGGTTCCCTGGGCAAAAATAGCGAGACCTAGTCTCAAAAAAAAATTTTTTTTTGCTAAGAAAGCAGAATTTGGGAGTAGTGGTCACATACACACAAGTGGAAACCATGAGAAGATAACATGTCAGTTAGTTGGGTTTTTGTAATTTCACTCTATGTATGGATCGTATCATCTTATCCACCTTTTCCTTTTTGCTTCTCTCCCCATGGCCTCTGCCAATTACTAGCACTAGTTTGTGTAATAGTTGAAAATATTACCTTACCTAGTTGTCAAATGTCTAATCCTGCTTTGGGTTGTTCTAAATTTTGAGGTTAAAGCAACACATTTACCAAAGGTGCTTTCTTGGAAGATGTTTCTTCAGCAGAGTTCTGTTCTCTAAGTAAAACTAAACTTGCAACATAGTCTCCACAAGATCTTGTCTGTTTTAAGCTGCCCTTTTCTACTGTCCTAGGAGATCCTCCTCTGGAGGTCTATTGGTGCAGTTACCGGGTATATTTTACCATGAAGAAAAAGATGGGTTTTAAATAATCTATGGGGGAAAAATGGTCTTATAGTAATCTTTCTGAAACAGTTGCATGTATTCATATAGGTGAGAGTTTTATGTGTTAAAACTCAGTTTTATATGAATGTAACTGTGAGTAGACAGCACTGAAGCACTATGTGGCTTCCAAATATGGATAGTACATTTAAGAATAAGAGACCAGAAATGTGTTTGGGATCTGAAACAATTATAACAAATATTTTCTTTTACATGGGCCTTTTACATTGTCCTTTTTATTATTTTCCTCTTAGGCTGAGAACCTTCTCCTTGATGCTGATATGAATATTAAAATTGCTGACTTTGGTTTTAGCAATGAATTTACAGTTGGGAACAAATTGGACACATTTTGTGGAAGCCCGCCCTATGCTGCTCCCGAGCTCTTCCAAGGCAAGAAGTACGATGGACCCGAGGTGGACGTGTGGAGCCTGGGCGTCATTCTCTACACGCTTGTCAGTGGCTCCCTGCCTTTCGATGGCCAGAACCTGAAGGTAGCGGCCAAACGCTGTGCTCCTGCCTTGTCCCCAAGCACCGTCCTTTCAAAGGCCAGTTACACGTGCTTCCTTTTACCTTTTGAAGGAGCTGCGGGAGCGAGTCTTACGTGGGAAGTACCGTATCCCCTTCTACATGTCCACTGACTGTGAAAATCTCCTCAAGAAATTATTAGTGCTGAATCCCATAAAGAGAGGCAGCTTGGAAGTAAGTAATTTATTTCACTCCATTTAAAGTGGAACAACTAAAATATTTGAAGAGCTGGAGACCATTTTAAATGAGTTTTCCCTGTGAGTTTTTTTCCCTGTTAATTTTTTTTTCTTTTTAAGGAAAAATTGCTAAGTCATCTAACCTGCCCTTTGTTTAAAGCTAGGGAAAGAGACCTAATGCTTTCTCTGCTCAAAAGTTGCCAACTTTAAGGAAAGTAGGTTTCTACAAAGACTGTTCTTCTGGTTCCTGCGGGGAAGTATTAAATGCAAGCACCAAAAGAATCAGGATAAAATTGACTTTTTTTTGATAGAGGAAAACCTAGCCTCTGTTGGATATTGCTTAATCCAATATAGAAACCTTGCTTTTAGTAAGAACAGGTATTTTGGGCACAAGAAGGCAGTACAAATTCTCATCTAGTGAATACTGTGTCTGAAATTAGTAGCTCACATTAAAAAAGTGAGTGGAAAGAGCTTAACATCAGTACAGAGAATTTACAAATCCTTAAGAATACAAATATTAAGTCAGAAGCAGGCATTCCACTTCTTCCTGTTATGTTGTCTCCACGCACCCACCTGTGAGGTGGACTGTGACAGACATTCTTGAGAGTGCCAGGCGTGTGCCAGCCTAGGACAGTGTAGGATCTCCACCCAGTCTGTCTGACTCTTGTGCCTCCTGACATCTCAGTTAGAACAACTCACTTCTTAAGTATTTTGCCCCTAAGTGTTTTGTGAGTATTTTAGCCTATACCAAGATAATTTCAGAGATTCAAAGTGTACTTGTTGGCAAGAACTTTTTTATTTCATTTATTTGCATTAGTTGGTAGGGTCGAATATTCAGAGAATCACCTGTATGTGTACTTTTTTAGCTTACAAGTTCTCTGTATCTTTGCACTATGTATGTAAAGGAGTTTGGTTAGACCTTGAGATTTGTATCCACCTTGTATGTTTTCATATGAGATATTCCCTAGGTTAATTCCCATATTTTAAAATATAGAACTTTGTCCCCCCCCTTTTTTTTGGTATTATTGAGCAGAGTAACTCTAGTTATTATTTACTATATAACTTGCTAATATTGAAATTTACTTTAGAGAATATTCTATGGCTGCTTATTGTCTTATTAAACTATATAACATACTTGCTTTCCTGTTGCCTCTCAGGTATGACTGCATATTTTATGAAAAGTATTTCTTTTTTTTAAATTACGTAATTTATTTATATATAAATTTCACATCTTTGAAATCCCCGGGGTTAACCCCCCCTCTCCCACGGCACCCCCCCAAGTTGTGTACTTCAATTTGGTTGTTAACTTGTTTTGACTTTTCTCATGGCTTTTTGTTTATTTTTCCCATGTCCCATTTAATAGTGAAACCATTTGGTTTCTATCTTTCTTTTTGACTTGTTTCTGCTAATTTGATTTCTTCTAAGTACATCCATGTTATCATAAAATCATCCAATTTGTCTTTTTTAATTGATTGGTAATATTCCATTGTGTATACCACATCTTTTTCATCCAGTCATCTGTTTTGGGGGATTTAGGTTGCTTCCATGTCCTTGCAATTATAAATAGTGCTGCAGTAAACATCCGAGCACAGGTGTCCTTTTATACATGCAATGAGGTCTCCTTTGGGTAGATTCCTAAAAGCAATTGCTGGGTCAAATGGTAGCTCCATTTTCATTAGTTTGAGAGGGTTCCCCACACTGCTTTCCATAGTGGCTGGACCAGTCTACATTCCTACCAGCAGCGTAAGAGTGTTCTTTTCTCTCCACATTCCCACCAGCACTTGTTGTTGCCCATTTTTTGGATATCGGTCATTCTTATTGGTGTAAGGTGGTATCTCATTGTGGTTTTGATTTGCATTTCCCTGATTGCAAGTGAAGTTGAGCATTTTTTTTTTTTAATGTGCCTGTTCGCCATTTGCATTTCCTTTTTGGAGTAGTGTCTTTTTAATTTTTCTCCACATTTTTAAACTGGGTTCTTTACTTTGTTTTCGTTAAGTTGTGTTAGTTCTTTGTGTATCTTTGTCATCAGACCCTTGTCACTTGTATAGAGGGCAAAAAATTTTTTCCCACTTGGTTTTCTCTGTTGTCTCTTTTGCTGTATAGAAGCTTTTCAGCTTGATGTAGTCCCAGCTGTTTTATGTTTTCCTTCATTTTTGGAAAGTATTTCTTAAGGCCTTTTAGGTTAGATATCTTATCAGCTGTGAAAATAAAACTAATGGAATTAGTTTCACATTCCACTTCCTTAACCTGCAGTAGTTTCTGGATCTAAACAGTGGCAGGTTTGCAAGTGGTATGGTGAATGCTGACCGGTCTTACTCTAAGGGCTGATAATGGGGCAGATGGGATTATGCAAGGTTTTAAAAGGATTTGTTTTGTGTTGTAAACTAAGCTTTAGCTTTCCTATTTGTTGGAATATTTGTATATCTAGCTTTTTTTATTAGCAAGGAACTGGAAAAACCTATGTGTTATCCTTTCTCTGATTATCTTCTTTGATTTTTCTAGTCCTTAATCAGGAAGGTCTGTGTTACCTTTCGGAATAGTGCAAAACTTGACCTTCTCTTTTGTTATCTTTAGTCTGCCTCAAAAAGTTTCAATCATTACTTTTAACATCCTTTGCAGCTGCTAAGATTATAAAAGTCTTGTTTATGACTGCCCAGTCCTAGTGACCATAAAGCAGAAGATAAATATTAGTATAAGTAATAATAGCATCTTAAAAAATTAAAGATTTCTAAGTGCACAGACTGAGAGGTGTGTGGTGTACATTGCAAAGGTTGAAGAAAAATTATTTCCATTTGATCACATTAAAATCCATCATTTTGTAATGGGCACCTAAGAGCAGGGTATGTGTTTCCATTGTTAATATGTTAAATTCTTTGTACTTCATCCTATTTTGTTAGACTTTCTCAGCGAGCAGTCATTTGTTTTCCTTGGCAGAGATGTTGAGCGCAGACTTTCATTTGTTAGGTCTAGAATATGGTTTGACCTCTTGTCTCTTGTTTGGAGATACTGCAAATGAAATCTGAAATGGACTCCTTGACCCAACTGTTCTGGTGCAGTTTGTTGGCTGGTGATTTGCACTCTGCCTGCACCACCTGCAGGGGCTGCTGCCTCAGCTTCCAGGCTCCCAGGGCCACTTCTGGGGCTTTTCATCACCTAACCCTGGTGCCAGTGGAAGGGTTTTGTAGAGGCCTGGGGGTTCTCGCAGCTGAGGACAGGCGCTCCACCTGTCTCTTCTCTTACATTTCCATATTCTGTTGCTTTTTCCTTCAAAAAGACCTACATATTTAGATTGAGTAGAGTTAAAACCCCCTATGTTCGATCAAGCCCATCTTCCCACATTTTCCTTCCTTTCCTTTCTCGAAAGGAAATTTTTCCTCAGATTACTTTCATTTTACTTTGAAATATAAGTGCTTTGGGGATACACACTTTGCCTGGTGATAGGTGAGACACACCTCACCCTCCCTAGAGCCTGGACTGGTCAGCATGGTGAAAGGAGCCAGGCCCATTCCGCACTGGCTCTCCTAGGCCCCTGACTGCTCAGGGCTCCAGCTTTGTCCTCAGTCATTTCTTTTTCTATTTCTAACATATACTTTTCATGTTAAGAAAAACAAATCATTTCTTCATTGTCTTACCGATCAAGGTAAAACTCATTTTTTCTGAAGTTACCTATCTTGCTCCATGTTTCCATTGCATTTGGCCTTTGTTCCAAGCCCAGAAGCACTTTCTCATTGCTCCCTTCTCACACACCTCTGCCTCCACCTCCCCGCCAGGCCACACGCTTCTGTGTATTGCAGGAGTTCAGTCAGATCCTACCTACTCTTGACTGTTTCCTTGAACACCCACACTGCATGTTGTTCCTTTTTGGTCTTTATAAGTACTCACTACTAACAGCACAGTTTTGAATAGTTAATTCTGTTGTATAGGCAAACACTTTAAGGTGTCATGATTAAATCTTTTCTCAAAAGACAAGTCCCCTGAGCCTTTCATCCACATATTTTGGTTTCCTTGATGTATATAGATGCATAATGGTTATAAAATGAGCACTGAAAAAGTTATTGGGGGATGTTATAAAATTTGGATTATTTTAATTTTGTTTTTGATTTGCTCATATTCTGACTGTTAGGTCTGTTATTGCTCCTCCATCTTTCATAACTGATGGGCATTCTGTTCTTCTAGGCATTTGAATTAAAATCTTCAGAACCTTCGGTGATCCTGTCCTCTTCATTCTCAAAATGAGTTTTGTTTTTCAAGTTTTTTGCCTTTTTCTTCTATCCAGTTCAGTCCTCTGCTTTCTGCTTTCTATTTCCTGCACATTTTACAAGGGTTTTCTTTGCTAATCTCTTCTCTGCATTTTATCTTATCCTGAGCTTCTCTAGTGGCTTTATTTTATAACACTGTCCTGTTCAAAAGCTGGAGAAAGATAGTGCAAGACCCAGTCTTTGTCCACAAGGCCTTGACATGTGGTGAATGAGCTAGGCCCAGCCACTGCTACCTACTTGCAGTCAGTGGTGAATGGGACAGCAATAGCAGCAGGCTACAGACAGTGTCTGTGGGAACACAGGAGAGGACAGATGAGTAATGCAGACAAAAGATTTTATTCATTTAGTTATTCCTGTACTGAGAATTTAAGTATGTCTGGGGGCTGCATGTTCAATACTGAGCAGATCTGTCTGGGCTAATGTTCTGATAGTGGAGATTAGTAATGAATGGTACTCAAAAATCTCTACATAATGGCAAGTTACTTTAAACTGGAGGCAAAAATCATAAAAGAATAACAGTGAAGTTCAGGTTTTGAGCTTATTCGGAGATAAATAGGAATTTAGGTGGGGGAGATAGGGGAGAGCATTGCAGAGAAATATTGTTGTCTCTTGCTCCACTGAAGAAACAGAAACCAGTCGTCAGGAGCTCTTTACTTCCTGCTTCCACATCCTTACATGGCTGCCTTTTACCCCATTTGCACTGCTGCATTAGCCTTTTTTCCCCCCAGAACCTGCCCATCCCCTTCTCTGCTAGTGAAGAACTCCCTCACCTTCTCAGTAAGGCTCTCTTCTATCTGCCAAGCCTTCCAAGGAGTCCCTCGGCCTCTATACCCTTCCAGCTCAAAAGGAGGTGCTCTCTCAAGCCCACAGGATCTGCAACCCAAGTCTGAGTCAGAGTCTAGAAGGCATCTCCACCAGTCACCAGCTTCCTCTCCCTTGCACCTCTGTGTATTGTCTCTGCTTCCAGCTCACCCTCTTCCTGCCCCCACACTGCCCTCAGTACACTCCCCTGTCTCTGTTGTTAAACAGAAAAGATACCTTTTTCAGTTATCACCTTATTTGACAGAACACCATGGCCTACTCTTTAGCAACCCCCTGCCTTACCTCCCATGTCACGCTGTCTAGATTGCCGCCTCCGTTTCCTTTTTGGAACACTGCTTCTGTTTTATGAGGTTCTGCCTCGGCCTTTTCTGTCATTTCTTGCTCCTTTTATCCTTCCTGGAAACTCCCACTTACCCCCACAGCTTCTGTCATCACCTGTTGGCTGTTTCCTCAATCTCCATCCATGACCTGGGTTATTCTTGAGCAGCAGAGTGAGTGTCACAGAGCATGTCATTTGGGTGTCACTCTGACCTCACACTCAACTCATGTAAAATTGAACTCTGTCCCTGTCCAGTCTGCTTTTCTTCCTGAGTTTGGAATCTCAGTAAATGGTATCAACTTTGACTTAACTGTCTAAGCAGGCACCCAGGTATCATCTTTGGTTTCTCTGGGCTGTCCCAGCCATCCCCCTTTATACAATATTTTTGTGGGGTTTCCTTGTTGTTCTTGACAAAGCATCAGACTATGTTATTCAAACCTAAGAGATAATGAACAGTGATGTTGCACTTGCTTATGAAAGGTGGGCCTTAGGTACACACCATGTCATGTGTGCACTGGGTGTCTGGGTCCCAGGGATCACAGATTGTTGTTGGTGAAGTTATCCTCAATCAGGAAGAATGTCATAACAACATAAAGTGACTTAGCAGTGGATGATTTTCTGTGCCACCCATGCATAACTATACTCTGAATCCCACCATTCTGCATGAAAATGAAGGAACACTGTGGTATAGAGATGGGATATATAATTTCCAGCCAGTTATTGTCAATCTAATCAGCAGTTGCTGCAGATCAGCGGTGCAGTTCTTGCAGAGTCTAACTCATCCTGTACAGTATGTTTCAGGTGCTGTTGCCATAACAACAGAAAGCAAATAAAGTGTTGCCAGTGAATTTACAAACAGTAAAGTATCACTTGCCTTCTGTAGACATTTTGTAAGTACATTTGACATTGCAAGTTTTACTAATTTTCTCCAGCCAAATGCTGAAAAGCCTTTCTTTTTTTTTTTTTTTTTCTTTTTTTTTTAGACTAGGTCTCACTATTTTTGCCTGTGGAACCCGCAGGCTCATGTTGCCAGGGGTACTGCAGACTCAAGCAATCCCCAGCCTCAGCTTTCCAGGTAGCTGAGATTACAGACACATGCCACATGCCCAGCTATTTTTTGGGAACTAGGTCTTGCAACGTGCCCCCAGCGGGACTCGAACCGCAATCCCTGGCCCTGGCCATGGTTTCCTAGGCAGCCGCGTACAGGCATGCGCCACCATGCCCTGCCAAGGCCTTTCTTCTGTTGCTACTACCTGCCTTTAATTCAGACTGGCACCACCACTGTCCTAGATTCTGGCTAACGCCCCTTAGGTTACTTCTGGGTGTCCAGGCTTCACTTCACACAGTGCCTGGATGCAAGTACCACACTGTCCAGAGAGCCTTTGCTGATGGAGGGGAGCAAGGGCTCCCCTTAGCTTTCCACCCCCTTTGTGCTTCATTGCCAATCCTGCTTGCACTGTGCTCTCTGCTTATACTCAACTTGCTGTCACCCCCTACACAAGGTAGGCACACTAGATGCTGTTGACCCCACTTGTGGCACCTGCATCCCCTCTGCACCTACCACTCCCCTCCTTAATGCCTCCTCCAGTTCCTGGAGGTTCACACTGGGTTCACCTTCTACTTGCTCTTCCAGATTCTCACTTCTCACTCACTTAGGTCCTGCCATTTATAAGTCTCATTCCATTATGAGACTCTTCACACTGTAACTTAAATTTCAGAACCACTCTCCCCTCATATTCTCTGAACTATCATTACTGACCAGCCCTGATCTCCATTCCCCAGATCTGTTTTAATAAGATTTTTTTTTTTTTTCAGAGTAGCAGGTATATTTTTGATAGAGGGCCGGGGCGAGGGGGGACGACTCTTCACTAAATTTAAATGAAAAAAAGCACCAAGTGGAAATTAAAGTCTCAGGAGGTCTCACTTTCAAATGCAAGAACATTCTTTTTAGAGTTGGACAGACAGACAGCAGGCTGCTTTGAGTTGATACATCAGGGGTGATGGTCATGGTCACCATTACATAGCCGAGCGTTGCCCTAGGCCCCACAACTAATCCGGGGCCAGCTGTTCCAACTGTAGCAGTAACTTTAGCTTAAGAATGTCACATGATTGTTGTTGTGTGGACCAATAAGCTTCATGTTTACTACACTACAGCTCAAATAAGTGGGTGAACATGCTGATTGGCCAGACATGACACGGTGTTTATTCCCTAGCAAATCATGAAAGACCGATGGATGAATGTTGGTCATGAGGAGGAGGAATTAAAGCCATATACTGAGCCTGAAGCAGACTTCAATGACACAAAAAGAATAGGTAAGTATCTAAGCACTGTGACAGGCAGTCTGCCTAGGTCATAAGTAAGGGTCCTTTAGTCTGCCAAAATGGTATTTGAAAATATAAATAGGGGGCGATTTTTATTTGAAAAATACTTGTATTATCATTTTTTCTTTTCCCAGTGTACACTAAATATTAGACAATTCCCTAATTTGTTCTCATGAATAGTATAATGCAATCAGTTGTTGACAGTAGTGATATAAAAATTATGGGAATATAGATAAATCTCATTCTTTTCTTTCAGCAGTCCCTGCCAGGGGGAATGACTGACTTAAGTGTCAGCAATGGTCAGATGCTCAGCGTCAGCAGAACACAGTCTGTGTTTTAGCCCGAGACACAGAGGCACCAGATGGAAAGGGATGGGCACAGAGGCACCTCTTTCTGCCTCACTGCTCACCAGGGACTGTCCTCCCATACCCAGCCAGTGCTTTGCTCTCTCTTGCTCTCTCTCTTTCTCTCCCTCCCTCGTTTCCTCTCCCCCATCCCCTCTCCCTCCCCCCCTCAGAACCAGAAGACACAGACAGTCACCTCCGGTGCTCCTTGTCTGACTTCAGGATGGTGTGTCAGTGCTCAGCAGTGTTGGGTGCTGGGGGCCTGTCCAGAAGAACAGCTGCTGGAGACAGACCTTCTGAGGCAGCAGCAGTAGCCTGCCTTCAGATCAGGCAGCAGAGGCTGTTAAGAGAGGGGAGATACCACTCCTTGAGTAGCTGGGAGTGCCAGAGACAGAGAGAAGGGACTTTATGCACTGATGGACAGAAACCACATCTGGCTAGACAAAGAAACTCAGGAAAGTGCTAGCGATGAGACCTGGAGTGAGCCCTTGACTCGAGCCTGGGATGTGGATTGTTCTGTATGAGAAACTAGCCACGGTACTTAAAGAAGTTTCAGTGCACTAATAATGCAGGTGTTTTTATAATAAACGCCACACTTTAAAAATGCAGGACTTCATTTTCATATTTAATGTTGATTGACTTGCCCAATTTTGTCCTTGCCCTAGGAATTCCAGCGCAGGGTACTGCTTTTTTGTTTTTTGCTAAAATAAACCCATTTTCATAAAATTTGCATTTTTTCAACTTCTAGACATCATGGTCACCATGGGTTTTGCACGAGACGAGATAAACGACGCCTTAATAAGTCAGAAATATGATGAAGTTATGGCTACTTACATCCTTCTAGGTAGAAAACCACCAGAAGTAAGTTTTTCACCTTTTTCGAGTAATATGAATTTTTTCTTGATCTAAATAGCAGCTAAGTGTAATGCTATATATAGAATACTAGTAAATATTCTATGTGGTATAAAAAATAACGCAGAGACCCCAGCGTTCTTTTTATTAAATGTTCAAAGCTCAAGAAGCTAGGTTTTGAGTCAATTTTATTTCCAAGTGCAAGTGACTCTGTCATGGAAAGTGGACTCCTATCTCAATTCAAGTGCCAGTCATGGTCTTGCCTTTGGGAAGGCCTTACCCTGTGAATTGTGCATCCAGCTGCAACTGCCTGGCCAAAGGTTGTACAATTGCTCTAGGTACACAAGAAAAGATAGAGACTGAAGGGAGAGGGACTGGCAGCATTTTAAATAAAATGTGTGTCTTGAATGATTTTTGTAGGAGAGATGTGGTGATATTTTGCTTTGTGGGATATTCAGTGCGAATTCTCAAGGAGTGATCTCCTCTAAGGAGAAAGATTCAGGAAATAGCTATGCAAATGGTGACTGAACCATTAAATCTTATGATCCTTTGAGACAACAAATATAAGGGTAGAAATTAAGAGTCAGGAATAGTTCAAAACATGAACAGTTGGCTGAAAATTCCACATCTCTGGAAGGCATTTTACATAATAGGTAGAAATTATTTACAGCTAGATAATAACTAGTGAAGATTCTGTCAGCTGGCATTGACTGACCCTCCTCCAATGCCAGGAGCCACACTGAGTGCTGAGTGACAGATGGCAGTTTCTTAGGGCAGGTGGTCACGGGCAGGGGGCTGCCACACTGTCAGTGCCCTGCCTGGGGGTACGTGCAGAATTGCATGAAGTTCATGGGAGGCCAGACATCTCCATGGAACGGGAAACATGAGACAACTCATGGGAAATAGGCATGAGAGACCCTAGGAATTCCAGCGCAGGGTACTGCTTCATAAGTTATATTTGCCACGATAAGAAAGAAGGAATACAGGGGAAGTGCTGGATATTTGATCAATTTGGGATATTTCAATTTGAGGTTCCTGTTGGCTGGAGCTGTTCAGTGTGCGTTTGGACATGGAACTCTGTCTCTGGAGGGAGTGCTAAGAACAGCACTCCTAGGTCAGCGAGTTATCAGAACATGCCAGAATGTGCTGCAAACTGTTCTAAGGATTTTTATGTAGGGTTCATCTTATTTTCTCGGCCACCCTCCCAAGCAGGTGCTGTTGTTTCAGTATAGGAGAGGGGCTTCTCTGGAGACAATACCAGCAGAGCATTGTCAGCAAAGAAGCTGACAATCTTGAAATCTTGAAGAGTGAGAAATGTGCACTGAATATTTCTAAAGACTGCTTCTTAGCTCTCACTTCTGAGATCTTTCATTTTCCTATTAATTTAAAATACAAAGGAAGTACAAGTTCTATACCTACACAACCCGGACCAGACACGCAGTAAAATGAAGTTGCAACTGTATTGGATGTAGCTAGTGAGGGCCCTGCCAAATTGTAAGAACCTGATCTTTGGAGTTAGGCTCCCTGGGAGGGTACCCCCACCTCACACCCACCCCAGCCCACCCTGACTAACCCTAGACTTAGGCCATTGACCAATGCCTCTGTTCCTCAGTTTCTTCTTCCATAAAATGAGGATGTGCAGGCAACTACTGTATAGGATCATGTAGGTGATTTGGATTAGTATTTCTAAGGTCCTTATAGTCATCACTGTGCTCTATATTAACTGTTCTGTTATAATTTTTATCAGCAGTATTACTCTATTTATCATTATTGTCTCACATTTGAATCTGGATTTCCCATTGACATGCCAGCCATTCAGGCTAAGGTTTGCTGGCAACAGACAAGTTTGTGTTACAGGTGGACGGGGGGGGTGCTTTCTACATCAGAACCAAGAAACTAAATTTTGATCTGTGAATGTGGTAGAGAAAGTGAAAGAAAACAAAAGGGGTGGGTGTTGTGTGTGTGAAGTTAAAATTGTGAATTTAGCTGGGCATGGTGGTGCATGCCTGTAAGTGGCAGCGTAGGAAACCACGGTGGGGACCAGGGATCATGGTTCGAGTCCCGCTTGGGGCAATACAGTGAGACCTGGTTCCAAAAAAAAATAGCTGGCTATGGTGGCGCACACCTATAATCCCAGCTACCTGGGAAGCTGAGGCTGGGGATCACTTGAGTTCATGGTACTCCAGGTAACATAAGCCTGCGATTCCATGAGCAAAAATAGAGAAACCTAGTCTCAAAATAATAATAATAAAATAAAATCATGGATTTCATCTGGAGTTTGTATCGGTCTGAGTTTGGGGTCCCCTTGCTGCCCAGTACTCTCCTAGCCTCAGTTTGTCCATCTGTAAAGTACAGCTTATAAAAGAAGGGTTTGTTGTCATGACTGAACAGAAACAAACACAGAGCACTAGCAGGGGGCTGGTCCATAATAGCCTTTCAATAATTGGCACCTCCTTAGTGTCCTGGCTAAACCCAGGACTCTGAGCAGTGTGCATGTGATAACGGGAATGAGCACCCTGGCTCGCACTCCTTTCCTCTTGGTCAGCTTGCTGACTGTTTTTCTTGTATGCGCTCTGATTGCTCTGCGTGTAGCTTGAATAGCATGTAGAATCAGGAGTGCATGTTGTTTCTCCAACCGAGTTTTGTCCTCTTGCAGTTGGAAGGTGGAGAGTCCTTGTCCAGTGCAAACTTGTGTCCGCGGTCCCGGCCCAGTAGCGACTTGAACAACAGCACCCTCCAGTCGCCTGCTCACCTGAAGGTCCAGCGGAGCATCTCCGCAAATCAGAAGCAGCGGCGGTTTAGTGACCACGGTGGGGAAAAGTCAAAGATGTGAAAACACAGCGCCATGCTGCCCTGACTTGTATTTTCTAAGCACTGGTTGTTTGCATCTGTCCTTAGGTGCTGGGGTCACCCCTGTCATCACAGGCTTACAGAATTGAGCCATTCATGCCATCCTCTTCCAGAGGCCCACCTCATGTTTGAGATCAAATAGCATGACCTTAGAGTGTCAAATGGGAAAATAAGGATATTTTGATATAGTTCTTGTTCATGAGCAGGAAATGCGCCAGTGATCTTTCAGCTCATCATGCTTTCTTTTACGTCACAGCTGGTCCATCCATCCCCCCCGCTGTGTCATACACCAAAAGGCCGCAGGCTAACAGTGTGGAGAGTGAGCAGCAGGAAGAGTGGGACAGAGATGTGGCCCGTAAGCTCAGTGGCACGGCAGGTGGATCAAAAAGCCAGATGACAACCAGCCCTCTTGTAGGGCCAGAGAGGAAAAAGTCTTCAACGATGCCAAGTGTGAGTAAATTTCTAGTATCTTGCAAATCTTGCAGTTATTTGTTGTTGGGTTTTTTGTTGTTGTTGTTGTTTAATGAATTTTTTAAGATCATTATCTTTTAAAGTTTTACAATTTTTGATGGAAATGTTTACTGAAAGAATATACAGAAGGGACCACGCTTCTCATGAATGCAGTTTAGAAATGAAAAAATGAAATACATGTCTTAAAATAACACATAACCCCACCGTAGGGTGGGACATTAAACTTTACTGCCTTACTGTAATATGCCCTTACCATTATAGTGGTGACAGCCATCTGACTGTCACTCAGCACTCTGCGTGGCTCCTGGCATGGAGGAGGGTCAGTCAGTGCCAACTGACTGCATTTAATTTTATATGTACAAATAAGCAGACTACATTCATAATTACTATGTGAAGTGAGCTGACATTACTGGTGGGCTTCGCTGTTTGTGCCCTTCTCATCCCCACCAAGTGACAAAGAGGCACGTGCACATCTAGCTGTCTTGGGGCTTCCAAACTACTGTTCCCAGCTGTTGTGGGACAGAGAGCTTGGACTGTAGTGAGCTGGCTGTGCGTCGCCTCTTACCCCAGGCAAAAGAAAATGCTTGCTAATCTAAGATTCTGATCCAGTTCTTCCACAGACTTTCTTCTGAGCCTTTTGTGGTTTCAGTTCATTTATTTGATGGGGCATGCTAACATCCAGTCAGGATTTTACAGTGGTCTTTTCTTCTGCCTTAAGAACAATATGTACCCCGGAGGCAGCATGGCCAGGAGGAACACGTATGTCTGTGAAAGGACTACAGACCGATACTCAGCCCTGCAGAACGGCAAAGACAGCAGGTAGGTCAGCACCAGGCAGTTCCACCCAGTACTCCTGCGGAAACCCCACAGCTGAATGGCCTCAGGGAAGAGAAAGGCAGCAGCATCGTTAGAGGCTGGGAAAACAGGTGGTAAATCTCTTAACCTGGGAATTTCTGAATAAAATCTGACCATAACTCTTTCCCTGTGACAAAGCCAACCAGACTGTGCTGCTCTGATCCTCCCTGCTCTTACCCGTCTGCTGCTTCCCTCTGCTGTCAAGTTATGATGGTTTCCTTTCCTCTAAGGAAACGTGGCTCTCCCAACTGGGCACTAGAGGCCATACAGCTCTTGACATGTTCTAGTTTTAAAATGATAAATCATATTATTTATGTTACTTAAAAAGTTTAACTTCACGAGTTGTACAGACTAATAAATGTAGTATAAGGGTAGGGAGCCAATTTTAATAAGATTCTTTTACTAAGATTTTTTACTAAGATCTTATTCTTTTAATAAGATTCTGTCACTTCAGCAGACTGGACAGACTTCTTTTTTTTTTTTTTTTCATCTCTTCTTTTGTTTTGTCTCTATTAATAAACATGAAAAGGAAATGTTACTGTAAGACATAGAAAAGTACATGTACTTCCCTGACCTGGAGATGCTCTGGCTAGGAAAACAGTTGTGAATTGATTTATGACTCACTGTTCTCCCTATGCTAAGTGCTGATTGGCAGTCTGGTCAGCTACAGCAGTTAAAGTATTGATTGATGATGGGATTTAACAGTGTTTCGACAATTTTTATAGCACTTGTATTTTCGCTTTAATGCTGAATTCATATTGTATAGTGGACAGTGACCCACAGGGAAAGTGAAGATACCTTTTTTAAAAAATAAAAAATATTTCCAGTCATAATCAGTTTGGTCATAAAGATAGTTTCATACATTCTCAGATTCACATAGAAAGAGCAAGTATGTGTGAGAGCTTTTCCATGGAATATGGTGGTAAATTCACCTTCTGCATTTTTTTAACAAGCATTTTTTTTTTTGTTGACTACCAATAACACCATTAAAGATCATTTAAAAGGCCAGGCATGGTGGCGCATGCCTGTAAATGGCTGCCTAGGAAGCTGCAGCCGGGGCCAGGGATCACAGTTCGAGTCCTGCCGGGGGCATGTAGTGAGACCTAGTTCCAAAAAAATACAGCTGGGCATGGTGTGGTGTGCTCATGTAATCCCAGCTACCTGGGAAGCTGAGGCTGGGGGTTACTTGAGTCTGTGGTAACCTGGGCAATGTGAGCCTGCAGTTCCACAGGCAAAAATAGCGAGACCTAGTCTTAAAAAAAAGTTCATTTAAGTGTTTCAGTCATGAGAGTTGTTAATTTAGATTGTTAAAAAGTCTGTCCCCTGAGTTTTAGTAAACTGCAAATTGTCTTCTGTTTTGCCTGCTCTTGGTCTCGTCTCTGCTCATGTGGAAAGCCTCACGGAGATGTCCGCCAGTAGCGTATCTTCTGCAGGCTCTGCTGTGGCTTCCACTGGCCCCTCAGCACGACCCCGCCACCAGAAGTCCATGTCCGCCTCTGGTCATCCTATTAAAGTCACACTGCCAACCATCAAAGATGGCTCTGAAGCTTACCGACCCAGGTAAGGTACTGGGGGCACTTTATTTTGTTTGCTGTTACAAGTTTTTAAAACTATTTCACCAGTGAAGTGCATGACAGTCACCAGCCCATCAGAGTTTCTGTAAAGATTCCTGAAGGAAAGTTGAATTCTGAATAAACTCACTACATCTCTGTTATCAGTAATGTTGCCTATAATTTTAGGCATTTTCTACAGAAAACTCTTTTAGGGATCTAATTTTAAAATCCATTGCTTAGCTTCTCATTTAGGTAAATTTCTTAGGATTTAAAAACAAAAACATGTAAGTGGAGCCCTCCAGTATTTATCTTTTCCTTTCTGGCTTATTTCTGCTAGCATGATTCCTTCTCACTTATATGTGGGACATAGGGAAAACAAAGGACAAGAAAAAGTTAAAACTAACAAACTGATAACAATGGAAGCATACAGCGAGGGAGAGGGAAGAAATGGGGGTAAAATGGGAGGGATGAACACAAGTGATCAGGATGATAGCTCACAGGCAACATAGTGGTGGGAGAACTTTGGGGTCTATAACGGTGTAAGGAAAAAAATCTACATATAATCAATAAAAAAAGTTAAAATAAAAATGAAATCACTGGTTTCATTTCATCATGCTTGCTCCCCCTCATCACTTGTTCTTAATAAAGCCAGCATCTCAGTTTCCCATCAGCAAAGAAGAGACCCTCAAGGAGCCCTTTCAAGTGTAAATACCAGTGACTACTTTCCCAGGAGTTGTCTGTGTTGGGACGGTTTCTGATGGCTGGTTAGTTCATGACATCGTGGCATCCTGTGGCATTGTGCTGTCATTGAGGCCTAAATTATAAATAGGAAATGATTCTATTCAAAGGCTTTTGGATAAACAATAAAAACGGTGTTTCATATTACTGAGCGATTCTAGCTAACAGAATGATAAATATGAATTGTATGCTGCACCTCCAGAGGGGCATTCCTGGTACCCAAGAGTATTTATCTTTGTACTCATCTATAGCAACTGCATTTCTCTAAAGACATTTAATTTAAAATTGAAAGGTAGCCAGGCATGGTGGCACGCACCTGTAATCCAAGAGCTGGGAGGCAAGAGGCCAGGGATCACTTGAGTTTGTGGGTTCGAGACTACCCCGGGGGAACATAGCAAGACCTGGTCTTGAAAAACGCATCTGGGCACGGTGGCAGGCACCTGTAATCCCAGTTATCTGGGAGGCCGAGGATTGTATAAGTACATGGGATGGGGACTACCCTGGGCAAAATAGCTAGACCTAGTCTTAAAATAATAATAATAATAAAATAAAAAATGCAATTGAAATGTCCTCCCCTCCCGGTGATAGTTAGGTAAGGGCTCTGTATCCCTGCAGTGCGCCTTGGTCTTCTCTGAGGGTGACACACAAAATGGGGCTGAAAAAAGGGTACCCCAGCATTTTTGTCAAGGGAACCCTGTCCCCGTTGTCACTCTGAATTGTCTTTTCACTGGCTCCGTAGCACGACGCAGAGAGTGCCCGCCGCCTCCCCATCTGCTCACAGTATTAGCGCCAGCACCCCAGACAGGACCCGCTTCCCCCGCGGGAGCTCCAGCCGCAGCACCTTCCACGGGGAGCAGCTCCGGGAACGACGCAGTGCTGCCTACAACGGGCCTCCTGCCTCGCCCTCCCATGAGACTGGGGCTTTTGCACACGCCCGGAGGGGTACATCCACCGGTTTGATCAGCAAATTAACATCCAAATTCGTCCGCAGGTCAGTACCATACCTGTGGGGGTGGTTTCTGCTGGGGTTTACAGAGGAAGCTTGCTCTTTTCTCTTCGTGTTTTCTAGTGATTTTCCAAAACGGTGTCATGACATTTCATTCCAGCTGCTCCTTTACATAAATTTGGCGGGGGGGAATCAGGGAAGAATTAAAACCCCTTTGTTTAAGAGAGAGAAAGAAAATGGGCAAAATGAGAATTTAAAAATTCTATAAATAGAATGGATAGAATGAAATTTGACATCAAAAATGTGTCCTAACAAAAAAGTGTCTTGCCTACTTGTAAAGCTTTAGTTTTGAGGAAGGAATTATGTAGGGACTTACATTTATCCTTCAAATAACATCTTTTACAAATAATTACATTGCTCACTAATAATATAGTTTGCCCTTTTTTCTCCCTATACTGCGTGATAGTGGTAAGTTACTTGAATGATTTAGCATCAGAAACAGTAAACACAAAATGAATGCAAATGTAGTAAACTTCCAATCTAGTATCATAATAAAATTATATTATTATATTGTCTAAAAAAGCAGTCATGATGTACAAGATGCATTATGTTTGCCATTGAACATGAGAAGGGTTGATGGAAGTTTGGTCTGTTGTTAGTCCTAACTGCATTCAGAAGTGACTAATGTGTCAGGCACTGTGCACTGCAGAGTAGGCCCCAGGGGCTTGCGATTGCACCTGTACCCTCAGGTGCCACAGATATGTTCTGGCTGGTCTGGGCGAGCCGTGTGACCTGTGGGCTGGATGAACCCCAGGAGGAAGGGAAGGGTGATTTGGCAGATTTGGGTGATTTGGGCAGAGCCTTAAAAACTGTCATACTAACTTTACAAAATACTGATAAAAGATTTAATTTTAATGTGATTTAGTGTTTTTATGATTTCAAAAAGTATGTGTGGAACAGAGAGGCAGCACTTCAGTTTCATGCCTTTTCTGAAGCTACTTATGGACTCTGCGCAGGGATCAGTTGGCCCAGGATCATACAGCTGAGTTTAAACCTTTCATCCTCAAATGCAGCTCTGCTTCTTACCATGTTAATGGTTTTGTGCCCTTTGGCCAATAGCCATGCCGCCCAACACTGAGCTTAGAGAAAGACCTGGCCACTCTCTGCCAGCATCAGCTCAGGGGCAGGATGGCGGTGCTGAGATGAACTGGACCAGCAGTTTTTGTGACTGGAACCTGACTGACAGTTGAAGGCCATGTGAGAAGCTGGTGCTTTCTCTCTAGTTGAAGCAGGATTCATTTTAAAGGGAAGGAAGACAGTTTTGTGTTTAATGCATGACTACTAATTACACATTAGATATTGTGCAAAACCATTCTCTTTGCTTGATAATGCAAGTTTAGTTCTAGAGGGAACAACCTTGTTAAGAGCATAGAACCAGAAGTGGGGAATGCTGAGGCAAACTATAAATTGGAGAGAAAAGTCTGATACACTCACCCCTTCCTGTTAAAGGAGTCCACTTTGTCAGCCGGCAGCAGCAACAGGGTTCTTTCTTGCCGAGTTGCTGGATGACAGACTGCCCTTCCCTCTCCATCAGTAGAGCCCAGCTTGTGGAGCAGAACATGCACATTTCACTTTAAGCTTACTCAAAAACACTTTTATTTATTTCCATGTGCTATAATAAGAGTATATTTGTATAGGTGGCATTGAATCTTTAGTGTATTTACCATTGAAATTCCCAGTTATTAAAAAGAGACACTTAAGAAACCCCATTTGAATGTGAGAAGGCATTTTATTATCCTCTTAAATTCAAATAGGAAAATGGTTTTCAGTTAGTCAAAAAAGGCCTATAGTCAAAGACCCTGAGAAACATAAGCCATTCATATTTTTAACTATCAGTTAAAGGTTTAAAGCTTAGAGTGTGGATGTGTTTTCTTAATTTTGGAATGAGGAAAGTGGCACTAATTTTTTTCTGTTGTATTTATTTTGCAATAAAAATATAAATGTTTTCAGAATAGTTATCAAGAAAGTAGTCAAGTTAGTGTCCTCGTTGGTTATTTTCCACAGCTATTTAATCATATTTTACTCTATTACATAAGCCATCTCTTACTGTATTTAAGCTGATTTGTAACTCGATATCTATGCAGATATTTGATTATCTCTGAAAATAACAAAGTAGTTAAATTTTTGATAGACTTAAAAATATTAATCACATTCAACACAAGGACAGTTAGTAGAATTTTCCTCCTTTTATTTCATAGGTGGATATCCAGGTAAGATCAGAGTTTCTGTTTAAGATTATATTTTTAGAAATATATGTATTGAGCTATATTTGTAACTACATGGTTAACATATATCTTCTAAGTTGAGCAACTACTTGGATTATAGTTAGTAATAAATATGAAGTTGACACTCTCTGTTGATAATTACTAGATGGTTTTACCTTTAAATCTAATTAAATTAAACCAAAAGATAAATTATGCCTTTAAAATCATGACTGAGAATTGGAAAATCATGTTTAAAACAAGAATCAAGAAAAGAATCCTTAACTTTGGCTTAGCATTTCCTCTGTGCCCAGTACCCAGGAGACACTCAATAAATTATAGTTAAGTGTGTTTATGACAAAAAATATGAGAAGTATTAAACTGACTAGTCTAAGAGAACCACCATTCCAGAAGTTTGCGCAGGTTGATTTTTAAAATGTAGGTTTTCTTGATGTATTTTTCACTTTTATTATTAAATCTCAACCTTCGCTTTGTTTTGAGGGATCCAAATGAAGGAGAAGCCAGTGGCAGAACAGACACCTCAAGGTGAGGAGCCAGTCTTAGTGCCTGGCTACTGGGTGCCTGGGTATGAAAATGTGTGAGAATGAGAATTGATAATTGCATCACGTGTGTGTTTTGAGTTTTCATATTGGAATAGGTTGTGCTCATGTTGCCTCATATTTAACTAAGTTTAAGTTTATTCACTTGAAGTTTGTTTTTTTCTAAACATTATTTGAAGTTGTGTGCTTCATAGAAAGTTGTGTTTTGTGCTATAACGTCCCTCTTAACGGAAAACTTCATAGAGTAAAACAAAGTGAGCCTTTTCTCACTAATATGATGCAACTAAACTCTCTTTAGTCATGCATCCCAGCAAATACAGAACACTGAGATAAGCAAATAGCATAGGAAGAACTGATATTAGTGATTACTTTCAGTGAGTAAGCACTGGTGGGCCACATTTTAAAACTCTCACCTTGTGTACAAAAGCAAAAAAAAAAGAAAGTGGTTTGTGGTCCTCTGGCTTTTTTTTCTCATACTTGGTACTACTTGTGGATTTGTCTGGCCCTAGGCATCCAGCCCAAGCTCAATGAGGTTCCCTGGGTGGCTGGGTGGGGCCTGCCCCAGGTCTGGGTGTTCCTTTTGCCTGCCGATGCTGCTGGTCCCAGCGCGCACTGAAAACCTGTTAGCATTGGTGTTCTGTGCCCAGGAGAGAAACCCCAGAAAGGTTGGGGGTTCTGTTCAAAATATTAACCAGCACTCAGGGGCCTGATTCAGAGCTGAAGCAGTGACTTGGGGTCAGTGAGTGAAAGAAGACGGCAAAGACGCAGAATAAGTACTCGCCATCCTCAGCAGCTTTTGTCATGTATTTTCTCTACCTATCTCTTTCCTTATTTTCTCAAGCCTGTAGAATTTGCAAATCTTGGAGGCTCAGAGACCTAGAATGTGAGGCTAAAAGCATGTATATAAACTATAAACTATATATAAACTACATGTGTAAATACTCATACATAAAATTGTATACATGAATATGAACGTGATACAATAAAATGTACATGTAGATATTCTTATGTAGTAGAGTATAAACTTCTTTCAAAATACATAATTTCTTTAAATCATACACAAGTAAGAGGATAGCAAGTTAAAATTCCAGCACCTGGGCCAGGCACGGTGACTCGTGCCTCTAAGCTTTAGCCTATGAAGCGGCCGGGGCTAGAGATCGTGGTTCGAGTCCTGCCTGGGGCCTGTAGTGAGACCTAGTTCCAAAAAAAAAAATAGCTGGGTGTGGTGGCGCACGCCTGTAATCCCAGCTACCTGGGTAGCTGAGGCTGGGGATTGCTTGAGTCCGTGGTACCCCAGGCAACGAGAGCCTGTGGTTCCACGGGCAAAAATAGCGAGACCTAGTCTCAAAAAAAATTCCAGCATCTGTAGGTGGTTCATTGTCAACAAATTTAATTTTAGGGTCTTCTGAATCATATAAATGATCTATTAATTTTACTTTCCCATGATTATTTGAAATATGTCTTCTGGTTCAAGATTAAGTTTAGGGGTACTTTGTAAGACTGATTCATTTCATGAGAATGTGTTAAGCATCTGTATGCCAACACAGCTCTAGACCTGAGGTGTATCGGTGAGCAGGTAGACAAAACTGCCCTCTGGGAATTTATCTGCATAAAAGATATAAATGTCCATAAGATAGAAATGAATTCCACAGTATATTAGAATGTGATAAATAATACAGAGGGGAAAATTAAGGAAGAGTAAGGAAGGACTGATCTGGCCTGGGCAGGAGATGGGATTGTGACAGGGTGTTCAGGGTCAACTTTATGGAGAAATGGGCAGAGATTCAGAAAAGTGAGTGGATGAGCCAGGCAGGAAAGCCCTGCTGGCAGAGGAAGCCACCTGTGCAAGAGCCCAAAGACAAGAACATACCTGTATGCTCCAGGAGTAACATAGGGGCTGGTGTGACTTGATGGGAATGAGCAGGGAGGAGGGTGATGGAGGGCCAAGGGCAGGTGCTGAAGTGCAGGTCATGGAGGCTGCCTTCAATCCTTCCTTGGAGGATCTGCTGTCCTTACCACCTGGCAGGGCTTCTCATCTCAGGATTAAAAAGTATCAGTAGTTCCTCTGTGGTCATTCGACTCCACTTGCCCCCAGCCTTTCTCCTACCCATAAAAGACAGAAGAAAGGAAAAGTTATGTTGATATTGCAAAAACATGTATTCACAAGTAAAATGTGAGTGGTTCATATTTGAGATAAAATACAGAAGACTGGAGAATCCACTTTTGCAAATTTAAACAAAATCTTCTCACTTTTACCTGCAAACTTGTTTCCCACAATATAGTTAAAAAAATAAAAGTTAGAAGACAGGGCGTCTTGGGGCCTGTCTCTTGATGGTGAGACCACAGCCACTGCTGCAGCAGTTCAGAGGCCTCTGAACACTGGGGCTGTTGTGAGACCTGTGACCATGACCGCCGAGTTTTAGTATGTGCTTGGATTTCTCTGCTGAGTGGAAATTCTGTTTTCATTCTTTCCCTATGCCTTCTTCCAGAAGCACATCCGGGGAACCAAAGGAAAGAGACAAGGAAGAGGGTAAAGACTCCAAGCCACGGTCTTTGCGGTTCACATGGAGCATGAAGACTACTAGTTCAATGGACCCCAATGACATGATGCGGGAAATCCGTAAAGTGCTGGATGCAAATAACTGTGATTACGAACAGAAAGAGAGGTTCTTGCTTTTCTGTGTCCATGGAGATGCTAGACAGGACAGCCTCGTGCAGTGGGAGATGGAAGTCTGCAAGTTGCCACGCCTGTCACTTAACGGGGTCCGCTTCAAGCGAATATCGGGGACATCTATTGCCTTTAAGAACATTGCATCAAAAATAGCAAATGAGCTTAAACTGTAAAACTCAAATTTACAGGATCAGGGAAGACTATCCATATATGAGGTCCAGTTTTTGAATGTACTGGCAACGCCTATGTGATTGGCCTGTGAACCCCCACGTAGAATGCCCTTACTGCAATAAGGTTATACATAGCTATGAACTGTAAAATTAAAGTCAGTATGAACTATAATAAATATCTGTAGCTAAAAAGTAGGTTCACATGTACAGGTAAGTATATTGTGTATTTTTGTTCATTTTCTGTTCATAGAGTTGTATAATAAAACAAATGATTGCTTAAAAACTTGTATAGTTGTCTAGATTTCTGCACATAAATGTATGTTTGATGCTTTGAGTGGAAAGTTGTCCTTCCCTGTTATTTGTGTTCTGGTGGGTTTTTAAAATTCTTAACCTCCATCATGCAGTTTTGAGAATTGTGTCCAAGATTAAAAGTGCACAGAAATAGTCTATACAATTATAGCATGGACTTTTAAAAAATTATTTTAAAATCATATTTAAATTTAAACCAGAAGCTGATAAGTAGATCAGCTTTATCACACACAGAATTATTCCTGCTTATCTTTGCCTCTCCTCCTTGTTATCAGACAAGGTGTAGTTGAGAAGATCCAAGTCTACAGCATTGGCACTTATAGTTCTCAAAGTAAAGTACATGAAAATAATAATAGCTTTGCCTTGAGCTAACTAAGAAGTCCTGGGGTGAAGGAATTAAAATTGTGTCCAATTTTCTTTGACTTTAAAGCATTTTCTTGCTCACTGCTAATAGCAGGATTTAAAAAGTTAATACTTCATCTGGCTATTGTAATGTACAATCACTTAGGTTGCTGCCTTCTGAATCCTGCAGTGTCATTGTGCAAATACAATCCTAACTGGACGGTTTCATAGCACAAACTCACCTTACAGTGTTGGTCAATGCATCAGTTAAGAATAATGCCACCTCAGGAATTAACTGGCATTGGAGTTATTTGCCTCACTCTCCTCCCATCCTCTTCACTCACCCCAGCAGTAATACCTGTAAGTACGTTAGGGACTTTGGAGCAAAACATACTATTTATCACTGTATTATTGATTTTTTCCCTTATGTGGTCATTCAGTTTGGTTTCTGTAATCTGTTTTTTTTTAATATTTTGCTAGATTTTGTGTATTTATTCCTTATCATTATGCCTATAATGTGCAGCTTTGTAACTGGGCACTTGCCTACTTTTCTTTCCTAATTGGTGATATCTGCGATGTAAAACCACTAGTAAAGTTACATTTTAATACTTGTTACTTTATACAGAATCAGCCCTGGAGGTTGACTGTGCAATGTTATTGAATGTTGTCATTACTACAAGGTCAGTACATGCCATGGTCCCATCTGCACACTCCTGAGAAGTAGAAAGTGTTTTCAAATTTGATCCGTTTAAAGAAATATAAAACTGTGATTGATACTGGACTCTTAATCTACACAAGAGGGCTCTGAGCGTGGGGAGGCGCCACTCCAGATGCTTCCAGACTAGGGTGAACTTTACTTTCGTACTGTGCTGTGATGTAGCTTTCTTCTGTAACAGTTCTGTTCTAAAATGAAGTGTATTTTTGCCTTAGCAAAGGGTGGTGTTTGGGGGAAAAAAAAACTGTAGCCCCTTTTAACCTAGTGTTCATTCAGAAAAAAATTGATGCAAATCTTTTCTTCACTTTCACTGGTGCACACTGAAATTTTACTTGAACAGTTCTCATAATAAAGCACTTGTCTTTTGCTCTTTATCAGAATGTGAATTACCTGTTTTCTAGTACAAAAATACTCTGTATGGGGAGTCTATTTCATGTGTTCTAAATTTATTTGGCAGAGGGCGAAGCTATGTGGGTTTTCAAAATGTCATTGCCACAAGCAAATTTCACTTTTTTATAGGAATTCCTACCATTGAAATACTTACTTTAAGAAAATAGATCATGCTTTTTCCAAAGTAGAAAATGGTAGGGTTTTGTTTTCTCTGTTTTGTTTCTACATTTTCAGAGTCTGGTTAACTCTTCTATGCTTGTGGCAGGGAATTTTACATTAATGCTTTTTATGAGCTAAGACTGAAAGTTTGATATTTTAAAGCATCCCATTTTATATGTTTATCAGCACAGAATTATTTTTTGAAGATTTGGAGAAATCTTACGGTATGTTTGCATAAATAAATGCCAGTTTATGACCACTGGCTGTGTGATATCAGGATCTCCTTGGTTTCTGTTTAAATGTTATTTGATATAACATTGAATCAGTAATTTTGTAGAGACTCGAGCAGAGTAATTGGATAAGTAAAAGTGTGATATATAATAAGATGAAATAATACTGTAGGACCTTGACTCAGTAATGTAGGGATTCACAGAAAGGCCCTTTATGCAGTGATTTTCACCAGCTGCATCATTTCAGTGTAGACAACAAAAATAAAGTGCAAGAATGAAACACCCCCTGCTGTAACTCAGTGATTCCAGCAAGCACATGTGCTTTTACAAGACTATCTCACCCTCCATTTTAAAGATAACTACAAAGGTACAGACTGTGTTTTAAGATGGTTCCTAGTTCTCCAACATGTTGCTCTATTTGGGGAAACAAAAGGTGAATGAACACAAAACAAACAGCCAGACAGAAAACAATGAAAGTCTCCCAGCAAATGATGGTATGGGCACTCAGCAGGGTGAGTTCCCTCTGGGGTGAAGAAAGTAGAAGACCCTTTGAGTAACCTGAGGCTGGGTAATGTGTAAGAGGCAGAATGGAAAAGACCTTGCATGTATGTGTGTATGTGCAAAGATTGAGTCACTTGTTAGGAACGTCTTTTAATGAATTCACTGCCCTTGAACCCATGCAGTTTTTCTTTTGCACATGCATTCCATAAAGAATAAAAACAACAGTGTGATCATCAGTGCAGTCTCCCTGTTTTTTCTTTTTTTAAATTTTATTTTACATCGTTATTTACCCCAGGGTTCTCCCACACCTTATCACCAGTGAGCCATCACCTTAGTCTTTTGTGCCCCTTCTACGCCTGACTTACCCCCCCCCCCTTATGCTCTATGCTTCAGTTTTGCTAAAAGTTAGTTTTAAATTTTTTCTGTTTTCCCTTTGTCCCACATGAAAGTGAGACCATCCAGTATTTCTCTTTTGTTTCTGGCTTATTTCTGCTAGCACGATTTCTTCTAGCTTCATCCATGTTGCCGCGAATGACATAAGTTTGTCTTTTTTGATGAATAGAAGAGGAATGGTATAGAAAGCAGTAGTATATGTACGCAACGGAAACAACCTTTTAGATGGAGCCTGTGGGAAGGCTGGAGTCAGCAATGGCTGTGAGATGTGGGGAGTGAAAGGCTAGTTCCAGAGAGTGGCAGAGGTCCTGGGGTTAAGAGCAGCAGGCTAGTCAAGGATCAATAGCTTCACTCAGACACAGTCTGTGCTTAGAGGGGAGCAACTGGGCTCCTCCAATCAAGGAAATCCTGAGTACACTGGCTGTTAGAGAATCATTCAGCAACTTTGGCTGCCAGTGTACTTCATCTTGGCCCGAAGAAAACAGCAATTAAAAAAAAGCTCTGGTAGGAATGCGTAGTCTGATGGAAGGTGAAAACCAGGACAGACTTCTCAGGTGGGTAGCAATAAAGCACGTGTGAAATAGCCTAAATTAAGGCCATTAACATGGGCTCAAGAGGAAAGGGATATTTGAGAGGCATTTCAAAAAAAATGTTATCAAGATAGGAGTAGGATGTGGACTAAAAAAGGATGTGTGGGTGGCAGGAGTGCTTCCTGGCATGACTCAAGTTTCAGCTGCTCATCAAACTTCCACATATATCAAACCTGGTTTATCCTTCACCTAAAACAAGAAAGGAACAGACAAGATACATGAAGTGCCCAATTCCTACAATATTTCATGATGAAATGTCCTCAAGACGTGGGGCGTCAGTGAAGATCCTGCTTGCTTCTCCTTAGGGAGTCAGCTGAGAGGTGGGAGAACAGGGGTTTGGGGTCTGAGGTGACAGCTGTGGTAAAACTCCAGGGGTCAGAGCTTAGAGAGCAACATGCAGAAGGGTAACTTTCTAAGTGACGAAAACCCAGAACGACTTCCAAGTTACTAATAGGAACATGGTAATATTCACTGTATCTAGCATCCATTTAAAAGTCTTCCTGTTTGCAAGTAGGCAGGAAAATACAGCCCATAACTAGGGGAAATCCATTGACACCCAGAAATCGTGGACATGATAGCGTAAATAGGATACTAAAACAAGCAAAGCTGGTCTTTAGAGTCTTGGAGAGATTAGGGAGGAAAATGAAAGACAATAATTAGCAACCACCTTGAGTTCTCTAAGAAAAACATTATACCCCATAACCTTCCTCTTCCCTTCCTCCTGTTAGTATTGGTATCATTATCCTGATTTAAGCTAAATGTTTAGTAAAAATAAATGTTCAAGAGCTGAATGCAAAGAGATTTATAAGACTCCTAAGTGGTAAATGAAATACATGCAGCTTCTCCAGCTGTCCAGACTGCCTGTGGCCTTCTGGTCCCCAAGGAGCTGAGAGGGAGGAGAGTGGGGAGGAAGACTTTTAGTCAAGTGTCATCGTGCTGGTGTCTGGCCCTGTGACTAGCTAAGTCAGGCTGGCCTTGTCCCAGGAACAGCAGCCTTGTAGCCAGTTTCAGAGACAGCTTGGATCAGAGTCCACTCCCAGAAAAGCCCTTCATGCCTTGAGATTTAGACCCCTCTGCAATGTTTATTATCAGTCTCTCAAGACAGGGGAAACAAGAATCTACACATAACTCTTAAGAGTTGAAAGTGGGCATCAGACTTAAAGCCTCCTGTAGAATAATGTAAAAACTAATGGTAGAATGCAAAAATACTTCACTCAATGTAACTTGGCTTCCACTTAAATAAAAAGCATGGAGTGCTTGTTTCAGCAGCATATATACTAAAATTGGAGCGACACAGAGAAGATTTGCATGACCCCTGCACAAGGATGACACACAGATTCATGAAGTGTTCCATATTTTTGGAGAGCAAACTGGTCCAGCCACCATGGAAGGCTGTGTGGAGAATCCTCAATTGAAAGTGGAACTACCGTTCTATCCAGCATCCCCACTACTGGGAATCTACCCAAAGGATACAAAATCACTAATAAAGGACACCTGTACTCATGTTTATTGTAGCACTATTTACAATTGCCAAGATATGAAAACAACCCAAATGCCCCCAAATTGACGAATGGCTGAAAAAGATGTGGTATATTTACACAATGGAATATTATTCAGCAATCAAGAAAGACAAACATGTCATTTGCAGCAACATGGATGGAGTTAGAAGGAATCATCTTAGCGGAAATTAGCCAGAAAGAAAAATAGTAATATGGGATGGTCTCACTTATATGAGGGATTTAGAGAAAACAGACAAGAAAAATTAAAAACTGCCAACGGAACTGAAGCATAGATCAAGGGAGGGGGAAGGAGAGTAAAATCAGGGGAGGAGGAGGGCACAAGAGATAAAGAAGGTGCACAGGTGGTAAGATGATGGGAGAATATCAGGATAAACGATGTAATTTTTATATATGTGTTTTTGTGTGTGTATATATATATAACATATATATATATATATATATATATATATATACACATGCAATCAAAAAGATAAATTGTTTTTAAAAAGGAGCATGGAGTCTATCAGGAACCCCAGCTGACTCACTTGTATGCAAAAACACACATGCAAGACGTCATTAAAAAGGCTGAGAACCTTTGGTTTCTCCCCAACGTTAAACACATGGGTTTTTCTGTTATTTTACTTATTTCAATGGTGCCATCTAAGTGACACACAACTCAGTACTCACATAACAAGGATGTGTGACTGGAGTTCCTCCAAGGGACAGGGGGCTTTGGTGGTGGGTGCAGTGTGGGAATGACAACTGAAGGGGGAGCTCTTTTGCCTCTAAAAGGCACCTCAATTTTAAAACAGATGAACAATTTTTTTTTTTAAATAATGAATTTTTACTCGGCATAACTAGACAATGCCCTGTGGGTCTTTCCATGAAAATAAAGAACTCTTGGGGGAAAAAATTAATAATCTTTAACATTAAAAAAAATACCATTGCTTTTCAAAGGCAGGTTGTTTTCAACTTCGTATTTCAATTTTCAAATAAATTAACTTTTTAAGTAAAAATAAAAATGCCATTTCCCCAAATGTGCTCTACGTTTCAAAAGTGTTACCACAAAACCACTAAGAATCGGCAGAATAAGCAGCAAGTGCATAGAAATTGTATAGAAAATGTCCGTGTGCAATTATCATGCAGGGGAACTTTTGATACCTAGAAATTCTTTAAAATATGCAAGTTTTAGGCCGGGCATGGTGGCTCATGCCTGTAGGTGGCAGCCTGGGAAGCCACGGCTGGGGCCAGGGATCACGATTTGAGTCCCGCTGGGGGCACGTAGTGAGACCTAGCCCCCCAAAAATAGCTAAGTGTGGTGGCATGCGCCTGTAATCCCAGCTACCTGGGAAGCTGAGACTGGGGATTGCTTGAGTCTGTGGTACCCTGGGCAACGTGAGCCTGTGGTTCCACGGGCAAAAATAGCAAGACCTAGTCTCAAAAAAATAAAATAAAAAATAAAATATGCAAGTTTTTTTTTTTTTAAACATATAGCCCATATCTATGTGTCTGAACATCTCCTTTTGCCTTCCCTGTAGAGTACATGGGTTTTTGGGAATACCTGCTGATGGTAGTTCTCACTGGCATTTCCATTTTGCTGTCACTAATGTAGGCACTGTTCTGTCTTTAAAATGAAATGATTGTTTGCTTTCTCGCCTTGTGACAGCTTTCCCACAGTTCTTTTCCCCCAATGAAAATTTCAATCTTGCTCTTATTATATTTCAAAATTTAATGATTAAAAAAATCATTTAACCAAAGAGTGGACATTTCCCCCCCCTTAGCTCCTTGTAGAGGGGGTGCTACTCAAGCATTTTATGTATTAAAGGGAATCTCAACTGGAGCAGTAAAATTTTGCTGCTTTTCAGGATCACCCTGTTAGCCAAGGGATTAGACTCAACTATAGAAAAGAATGATCCTGGACTGAAAAACTG
>PVHY01002750.1:107839-120352 GCA_004024945.1 Uropsilus gracilis
CCATCATATAAGTGAGACCATCCTGTACTTCTCTTTTTCTTTTTGACTTATTTCTGCTAATATGAGTCTAGTTCCATCCAGGTTGCTGCAAATGACATGTGTTTGTCCTCCTTGATGGATGCGTTCCATTGTGTATATGTACCATATTTTTTTTAGCCAATCATCTGTTTTGGGGCATTTGGTTTGTTTCCAATTCTTTGCAACTGTAAACAGAGCTGCAATGAACATGCGCATACAGGTGTCCAGATTTTAGAAATAATTGGCCTATCGAACTGCAATTAGGTAGTACTACATCTGTCAGAGTAATCTGTGAGATACTCCCTGCTACCATACTGAAGAGATATAATCTCACCAAAAAGCAAAGAAATGACATACCATTTCTTAGCAACTTTGTAAACTTTTTGTTTTCATTTCAGTTATTCCAAGAAAGCACCACTAGAGGGCAGAGAAGGACCCTACCCAAATGCAGTCCGTGACCCAGCACAACCCGACCCGCAGGAGCCTGTCTGCAACAGGCACGCACCATCCCCCAAAGTGACTGGGCTTGTTGTCCACATGTCCTAGGTCTAGATCCTACTAGAACATTTTATTTCTTCTGTCATTGCATAGATTTGTGGCTAACGTCCACAAGTTTTGTTGGATTTGCACATTTTTTATTTGCTCAGGTTATTTAAATGTTTTTCCATCTGGTAAAAAAGGCATCCAATTCCATTCTAGTGGCTCCCTGGCATCCAAAAGCAATGTTTTCATACATTTTCTAAAACGTGATGGTTTTTGCATTCTGCATTTGTATGGTTCTTTTTGCAGCCCATCCTCCCTCCACCCCAAATATTAAGAAATTAAAATAACACCCAAAAAACAATATCATCTTTTACATGGCCTCCTAATATTATGTTTTTCTGTTTAAATTATTTGTAATTATTTGTCCTTGGTGATACTGATGTTCTATGCTAGCCAGTGCAATCCTTTAAGTGACTGGAACCATCTTGAAAAAACATGTGTCTAACATGACTTCAACATAAGTGTCTTTGCTTTTTCATAACAAGAATACCAGGCACATCTGAAACCTTCCCTGTCCCAGATACCCTGACCATGCAATTAGCCAGTTTTCTAATATGTAGCTCCTTCCAGTGGAAAGTGATATTAGCAAAATGTGAACACTCAGGTATTTGAATCTGTGCTACTGGATTGCTGTGATGTCCCATTTTAGTAAATAGATATGGGAGGGAACCCAAAGATCTTTTTCATGGCCATTTTCAATTTAGTCTGAATATTATTTTACAATCCTATAGAAATGCTTAATCCTATATTCAAGCCATAGTTATGTCTCCTCATTTTCTTTCATCACAAATGACTGATAAAATCATAACTGTGAAGTTCTCAATTTATTTTTTTTTTTTAATTTTTAGTTCTTTAAATCAAACTCAGTAAATGATTTTTTGGATACCCCCCCCCCCCCCCCCCCCCCCCCCCGTGCCCCCTCCATTCTCTCAGGGAGAGAGGATGTTTGCTAGTCAGTGTTAGGTCCATTAGTCTCTTTCCTCTGGCAGTGTTCTTTCACTGGGTGAGGGACTATGTCCTTGGAACCAGGCGAACCTTGCTGGTGGGTTTTCAGTCTTAAGTTTGCGTTGGGCAGCCAGTCTATATTTATTTGAGGTCTTCCCATGATTTCTAGTTGGAGGCTGTCCTCTCCAACTCCATCTCTGTTGTTTTGCTGCTTTACCTCATGGTTCCTGTGTCAGGTTTAGGTGGTCTCACCCTTGGTGAAGCTCTTAATTTATAATGAAACTAATGTAATTATTTTATTTATTTTTACTTCCAATAAAAGAAGTAGACCTTTAAAAAAAAGTGGACTTAAAATATTAAAATTTAGACAGTAATGCCATTAGCTGTATCTGAAAACCACAGAAGCCTAAACAGTATAAGGGTACTTTTACTTTGTTGCAAATTCCTGGTACAGAAGAAAAAATGTATCACCTAGAGGATGTAGAGCCTTTGACTTTTAGGGGGAAAAGAGAGAAAGAGAAAGGAAAGGAGCAGAGACTAGAGAGAGAGACTTTTGGGAAGAAAAGGCTTGAGAATGGCAAGTGGGTATACCGAGTGACCAGGCTGGGCAGAAGCCCCCTGGAAGAGTGGGCTGATGGTAGCAAGGAGCCATGGTGGGAGAGTGGCTGGCAGAAGAGTAGCCAGTGTGGAGAGTGTGGCACCACAGTAAGGTAGCATAGTGAGCTGATACCTGAAGATAGCCAGGGGTTTGGAAAGCTGATTTGTGCATCAGCATTTGTTGTAAAAGTTTGAAGAGACTTGAAGAAATGGAGCAACTTGGAACACTGGAGAGAGAAGAAGCAAAGAGAAGACTCAAGAGAAAAAGTCTGGAATTTGCAGAATGCCTGCCTTAGGTTTGGAGGGGCAAAGGGTCACCATTATGGACATGTGTCTTTGGGGAACTTTGGGACTAAAAATAGTGACTGGGGTAAGCTACGCCACTTTTGGCTTTAAGGACTTTTTGTTTACCCTGTTAATCTTCCTTGTAAATAAAACGCTGTTGTTCAACTGCCTTTTGACTGGCAACTGTTATGTACAGGTGGTACGAACCTGAGGGAACCTGGGTGGCAGAAGCCGCATTTTCAAATGCCACTTGTTGGTTGGAGCCTTCTGACCCGATTTAATTAGTACTAATTATGAAACTGCTACATGAAAGCTAGTTTGTATTTGTGCTTGCCTTTGTTCTTACTTTGCTCCAAAGAACTCCAGAATAGTTCTTAGTTCTGTGAGTTAACGGAGTTCTGTCTAAAAGGGTCAGAACCAATTCTGAGCTCTTAGGATTTTGCAGTCCCTCCTTTGGGACTGTATTCAGTCACTAACAAAAAGCCAAGTCAGTTTTATTTTACATCAGAAAGATAAATAGAAATACCTCAAACATTAAAGCAAATATGGTCTGTTTCACATATTTGAGTAATATCAGGAAACAAAGCAGATGAACTAGTAAAGCAAAAGCATTGCCAACTCTCAGGCACTGATGACAGAACTCAGGTTTCTGAGAATAAGAGGGAATGAAGAGAAAGAAAGGGCGAAGAGGTAAAGGGGGGGGGGGCAATGGGAAAAAATACCGGAAAATGTAAGCAGTACGGCAAATGAAATAAGATAATGCAAATGTTTGTGCCATGTGACATCAACTTTGTTTTCAAAAGGTCATAGAAGGAAGTAACCAAGTAATAGCCATTTATTCTAATATTGTTCTTTAAAAACTCTGATTTTTCCATAATAGATTGTTGAGAGCTGAATGTAAGGTATAAGAAAGGATGATGAGAGAGATGGCTCAGTTACAGTAGTTAAGGATTGACTGGAAGAAATGTACTGGATGATAATTTATTAAACAAAGAGAGGGTATTTATAAAGAACAGAGTACAATTTACAATGAATTTTAAAGGAAGGCAAATGGTGAGGGTGTAATAAAATTGGTTAATAGGTTAATATATTAGTTTTTGTGAGGTAATTGGAGGTAGGGAGATTACTTATAAATTGGCTTTTTTTTTAAGGAATTTTTTTTTAGGTAAACATTGGAAGGATGGCAACTCGATTACTTTTTTAGAGCTATTTTGTTTTTAGTTTTGGGGGGACAGATAAGATAGTAAAATGAGGTGTTCCTCATTTCACAGCATGAGCTCAGTCTGGTTTGTGATAGCACCTGACAATAGATTGCTATTGTTTACACTTTTTTTTTTTAAAGCTTGACTTGGTCTTTGGCTCTAAAAGCAATTTTATGTTTTCATATAAGTTGTGTGGTTTTTAGATTGATGTTCTGATGTACAAAGCCTTGGGCTCTACTTAGCTAAGTGAAGGTACACTTAAGTGACCACCTGTTTACCTAGCAATAAAAGAATCTACATAGAAATGGGTAAATCAGCATTGCTGCAAAGCACCAGGCATGCTGATCCTGCCTGGCCCTGCAAGGGACACACCTGGAGTCCCTGCCAGCAGCCTCAAGAAGGATGATCCTGTACATCTCAACTCAAAGAGAATGGAGAAGCCTGGTTCAGCTCGTTTGCAGGACTCCATACAGGTGATGTGACTTAGGGCAAGGTCTTCTGGCTCCAGCTTACCAGATCCCAGTCAGTGCCCAGCTCAAGTCTGAGAAGGGGTAGGATATTCGACAAGGCTTGGTGAACCTGGGGAGCTATGGGGTGTTTCTCTTTTTTGCAAGACTAGGCGGCCCCACACAGATGTTGTTATTGAGATGTTCTCTGAGTGTAAGAAAACTCTGCCTCCAGTTTTAATTATTGTTAATTTAATTAAGTGCCACATGAAACATCTCCGTGATAAGGCCCCCTTTCCTTTCTTTGCTTTGTGTTAGAATGAAACTTTCTGTCATTAGAATTTGCATTGAAAATCCTTTACAAAATGATTTCTTTTTCTTCCCTTAGTGGCACTGCGTGCTTAAGACTAGAACATCAAAAGAATTTAAAAAAATAGAAAAACCACAGTTTAATCTTTAAAGGACTGAAAGAGAATTTATTCACTGGCTTAAGTTCAGAGATTTATTGTAAACTTATTATATTTGCATGATACATAAATATAAATTCTGGACATATCATTCTCACGTCAACTAGACAATAATTCTTATATATTTAGACTCTAGAGACTCATGTCCCAAGTTGAATTTCCATGGTGGGACATTCTAAGATGAAAACTTTGCAAGGATCATCTTGCTTCACCCCCCCCATGCCACCCTTTCAAGTGTTTTTCTCTGATACACATGACCCCTTCTAATCAGCATGACATGTGTGCTAAGTGTTGTCATATCAATTTACAGGTGTAAATGATAACTTGTAAATATAAATTTTAATTTAATTTATAATGACTTAAAAATTTAGTTTTAGTAAATATGCCAAGACAGTTTTCCCCATTGCCATTTTTTAAATAGAATATGACTTATTATATTATCTTACTCTGTTACCAAATTTAAATGTTAAACTTGCTCCCAAACTCTAGAGCGTAAAAGAAAAAAGTAACCTTTTCTCTGGGATAACACCTCACACCTGCAAAAATGGCCCAAATATGAAAACAAACAAACAGAAACAACAACTGCTGATGAGGATGTGAAGGAAAAGGAACTTTCATACAGTGCTGGTAGGAAGATAGCACCTATGGAGGTTCTTCAAAAGACTAAAAATAGATCTACTATATGACCCAGCAATTCCACTCTTAGAAATCTACCTGAAGAACACAAAACTAACAGTCCAAAAGTAAACCTACACTCCTGCATTCACTGTAACACTATTTTACAACAGCCAAGATACAGAGGTCCTGAGGTCCCGAACAGATGAGGGAGTCAAGAAGCTGTGGTCTTTATTACAGTGGAGTACTACTTAGCAATCAGAAAGATGAACTCATCCCATTGGCTGTAACCTGGGTGGAGCTGGAAGGGATTATGGTAAGTGAGGTGAGCCAGGAAAAGTAAGATAAACACCAATGGTTTCACTTATGGTGGAATATAGAGAAACCAAACAAATGATGAAAGAAAAACAACTTTGAAACCTATCTTCGAAAGGTGAAGTATCCAGTGGGGGAGGGAGGGGAGAGGAGAAGGTAAAGGCTAGGGAGGAAGAACACAATGTATTCTGGTGGAGGACTATAGATGCTTTGGTGGTGGAAAACTATGGGGACTGCACCTTAGAGGAGAAATTCTATATTGTAAAAAACAAGGATGTAAGATAATGATATGTTAAAAATAAATAAAGAAACTTTACTCTGGGAGTCACTTTTATAGACACAGCAGAGGTGGGAGGCGTCTTAGTAAACAAGTATCTTGAGCATGCCCAGAAGGCTTAACCTTGAGCTGAGCCCCAGGCTGACTGGAGCAGAGAGACACCAACACAGAAGAGAGGGGGTGCTACATAGAGGCAAGAGGCCCACTAACAGAGATTCAGAACTGCTGAGAAAGCCACAGAGGGGAAGGAGTAGAAAGTAGGGAGCATGTGTTGACTTTCTGGAACATTTCACAGTGGTTGATGCCAGACCCTGTGGGAGTTCCAGCCAAAGGTGAACCAAAAGGTGCTCCCACCCCCTCACTGGCCAGCAAGACAGGATCAAAGGCCTGGCTACTCTGGGATGGTGCCAGGAGTTCAAGGCTTAGGTCAACCTGAAGATTTGCAGTATTGGCTTGGGCCCCGCCCAGACTCCAGGGATCAGCTAGACACAGAAGGCCCCAAATAGGGCAAAACATGCTGTTTCTGTAAAAGAGAAAGCAAAAGTTTCAAAAATTGTTCTGATTTTAGGAGAAACAATTTTCGGAAGGCATGATGATTGCAACAAATATTAGTTGAAATACCCAGCAAGGGAGACCTGTTGAAACTGTATTTACCTGGAGTCTTTGTTTTGTATCTTTGTCATGGAAACTCAACCCCTTCAGTGAAATAAAATATGCCACACTTGATATTCCCAATTCTGCTTTCAGTGGTATCTGTGCAGTCCTGGATATCTTCTTTAAAGAAAACACTTAAAAAACTTAAATGCAAATGTTGAATTTCTCCTTTCTAATATGTCATTTATCACCTTTTGAACACAAAGACATTTAATGGCAGATCCCAAATTACAAATAATCCTTTAAACATAAAATTCTTAACCTAAAGCTAAGACGAGGTAGGGGTTGACCATCCCTTTTGGTGGGAGGAGGGGGAAGGTCTGTTGAAAAACAAATTTAGTAGAAATTTCATAAGATTGCTCCCTTTAAATTAGAGTCTTTGGAAAGTTACATGAAATTATATATATTATCCATTTTTCAAATTTATAACCACTTCTGATCAGTTCAAATATATATAGAGAGAAATAAATATATTAGGGAAAAAGATATATTTCTTCTGAGTCTCTGTCTATCCTATAAAATAATTTTAAACAATTTTGACTAATGAAACTTCAGATTCACACAAACTCCTTTTCTTTCTTTCAGTTGACATTTTCAATTAACATTCTTTCTATCCAATTAACATTTGAAAATGAATAATAAAACAGTCTTTGTCCACAAATGGAAAGTTTGCTTTTAATGAAATATCTATAACTGAATCTATGTAAAACTTTCCAAATAGGCAGTTATTTTTAAATTCCAGGATTACAAAATAGTTTTTAACTCAATAGTTGATGATCTATCTTCATAGTCTTAGCTTTCCAATGGGAAAGCTATCCTCTCTATCGGAAGGAATCCAATAGGTTCCTATTGGATTGGCCGTCTACCTCCTTTCTACTTTCCTTCCTGTATGTTGAGGCTAGAGAAGATGAAAACATACTTGGTGTCCTTCCGGCACCTCAGGAATTTAGCATGTTAGCTTATATTCAGGTGCACCCTGACAGTTCTGGAAGGCAGAGTAAGGTGAAAACCAAACTTCTGCTATTTTTGCTGCTTCTGCTGGTGAGCATAGTCCTGTAGGTGCTGAGTTTTCTGGATTAGATGCCAGGAACTGTGGCCAATCTCATGAGCATCAAGACCCAGACCAGGAAGTACCATTTGCCAGATAAATCCTAGTAGGTGTGGCAGGAGCTAACTGTGAAGATGGGGAGGATTTCTAGGTGGCTGAGACAGTGTGTGATCTTGCAGCTAGTGTCTCTGCAGTTGTCCTGGTGCTCCAGATTCCTGGGCAGCTCTGCTGTTCTGAAGGTTCTGCTCAGATGGCCCATGCAGAGCCTGCTCATCCAGCTGCTCTAGCCATTTGCTGAAACCTCTAGACTAAATCCTGTCCCATGTGGCCATCCAGAAGTGTGCCCAGGTCATGATAGGAAAGCCAGAGATGAGCCTCAGGACACAGGAGACTGAAGGGGCATAGGCAAGGGGGCTGAGAACACATTTGCTGGTTAGAATAGGATGTCTCCAGTGGAGGTGGGGTTAGGTGTTTGAAGAGCTAGCTTCAAACACTGCCAGGCCCACAGGGTGAGGTGACACCAGGGCAGGAGCAACCAAGAAAAATTGTTTCCCTCAGCTCTCCCCTTACACACATACACATATATACACACACAAGGGGCTGTGTGAGGGAGGAGAGGATGAACTCTAAATGAAGTTCAAAGCTCTGTGTATTACATTAAACTAGGCACTTCAGGTTTTAAGTAAATAAATGGAGTCCAGCCGGGTACAGTGGCACGTGCCTGTAAGTGACAGCTTATGGAGTCGCGGCAGGGTCTGGGGATGCGGTTTGAGTCCCACCTGGAGCAACACAGTGAGACTTATTCCCAGAAAATAGCTGGGCGTGATGGCACGCACCTGTAATCCCAGCTACCTGGGAAGCTGAGACTGGGGATCGCTTGAGTCCATGGTACCACAGGCAACGTGAGCCTGCAGTTCCACAGGCAAACATAGCGAGAACTAGTCTCAAAAAAAATGAATGAATGAACAAACGAACGAATGGAATGAATGAATGAATGAATGAATGAATGAATGAATGAATGAATGAATGAATGAATGAATGAATGAATGGAGCCCACTTAGGGGCTGGCTTTTAGTATCACTGTGTGATCAGAAAAGTGATCATACCTAACTAGATGTTCGGCTGGAGCAGGAAAGAACCTCCCACACTGTAAATTTCTAGAGACTAGAGCAAGATTATGAATATGGCTTTCAATCACTTCTCCTTGAGTCCTGCCTGCTAGCTGGTTATCAGGACTTAATGTGGGATCAACTTTCAGTTGTTCTAGGAAAAACTAAGGGTGGTAAGGATATTTGAATGGTACTTTGTGGACAAAAACGCTTCAGATCCCTTGGACATTCCATCAATTCCTTCACTGGAAATATGGAGGTGGTCTTTTAAGTCAATTTTTTTTCATATAAAAAGACAGGTTTATGTTGGCTTTTCTTTTTTTTCTTTTTCTTTTTCTTTTTTTTTTTTTTTTTTTTTGAGACTAGGTCTCGCTATTTTTGCCCGTGGAACAGCAGGCTCTTGTTGCCCGGGGTACCACAGATTCAAGCAATCCCCAGCCTCAGCTTCCCAGGGAGCTGGGATGACAGGCGCACTCCACCACGCCCAGTCATTTTTTTGGAACTAGGTCTTGCTACGGGCCCCAGGCGGGACTCGAACCTATGAAGCCTAGCCCCTTCATAGGCTGAAGTTTACAGCACGAGCCACCATGCCCGGCCCTATGTTGGTTTTTAAATCAATGCATAGATCCTTTGTAAAGCCACAAATCCACAAGTCTCACTTAACCTTTTAAGCTCATCTTGCATATTGTTTATTTTGCTTATCTAATAAAATTTAATAATCACCTGACAGGGCTTTTACCTCTCAGTCAATTTAATTATTTTCAACATGCTAAGTGACTTTAGCAAACAATACATTTGGTTTTCTTTTCAAGTACTTCAACTATATAATTCTTTTATGGTAAACTAAACTTAGCTTGTATTTCTTTTAAGCCTACATCAATTACTTGATTCATTTCGAATTGGGATCACAAAACTAATTTTTATATTTAATATGCTAAATTTTATTTCATGTATATATAGCAATATAATCAAATCAGCCTTACATATATCGCACATTTTAACAATATTAGAATAGTCATGAAATCAATAGCTCATTATTATATACTTAATTTACTTACCCAATAAGACATAGGGCATCTGAAGCTGATTGAGATTCACATGTAGTGACAATAAAGCATTACCAGAGTGACATCACGTGACGTCATCGTGTCTTTGCCCCATGAGCTTGATCATTCCCGTCCATTTGTTCCACTTCATCTCGGGTCAGACTCTGGCTCACACTGTGGGGCTCTGTGCTTTGCGCTTCTGAATAGGATAAGCGCCTAGGAAGGGGTGCCCTTGTTTTTAGAGTCTTTAATAATTATTTTTTAATTGTCTTCCCCCAAGCTGGTGACCAACGTGCCTCCATGTGGGTTACGACTCTTTCCCGAGCCTTACATGCACAGAGCATAATCTTTCTTACGATTATCATCATCACCATCATTATCTCATCATCATACTGTCTGCCACTCTGGACGTGGGCCGGGCATGGTGGCTCGTGCCTGTAAGCTTCAGCATATGAAGCGGCCGGGGCTAGGGATCGCGCCCACAGCGAGACTTAGTTCCAAAAAAATAGCTGGGTGTGGTGGTGCACGCCTGTCATCCCGGCTACCTGGGAAGCTGAGGCTGGGGATTGCTTGAGTCCGTGGTACCCTGGGCAAGGAGAGCCTGGGGTTTCACGGGCAAAAATAGCATGACCTAGTCTCAAAAAAAGGACGTGGATAAACGAAGTGTCATTACTTGGGATTCACTTACTTCCTTGCAAGTGGGCCTGAACGTGCAGACTGGGGTCTCAGGTGCTCAGGTTCTCCCGCCCTGGCCTCAGATGGGCCGAGAGCGCGCTGGAACCGCCGCGATGCCAGCCCCGCTGGCAGGGGGCGCTGCCACCCAGGCTCGCCGCCCCGTCGGGGCCGCCCAGGGCGGAGGGAGGCGGGCGGGGAGCAAAGGTTGCCGCCGCCTGCCTGCGCCGCCCGACTTTCGCCCGAGCGCCCGCGACATCATGACGGTGGGCGCGCGGCTCCGGAGCAAGGCGGCGAGCAGCTTCTCGCGCCGCGGCCCCCGGGGCCGGGGACGGACGCAAGGGGACGAGGACACGGCTGCCATCCTCGAGCACCCCGAGTGCGCGGACCCGGCGGCCGAGGGAGCGGGGGCTGAGCGGCGCGCGGGGGGCCGGAGCGCGCGGCGGGTGCACTTGGCTGTGCTGCCGGAGCGCTACGAGCCGCTGGAGGAGGCGACGTCGCCCGAGAAGCCCAAGAAGAAGTACCGGCAGAAGCTGAAGAAGTACGGCAAGGTAGGCTCCCCTCTCCTCTGGACCTCTCCTCTGGACCTGGGGAGCAGTGTCGTCGGAGCGCCCTGGCCGCCGGGCCTGGGTACCGCGACTCCGCTAGCCGCTCCTCCCTCCCCCACAGCTGGCGCTCCGGTCCCCCCCTCCCCCCCAGAATATGTCTAGCAGCGGGAGGGGTGGGAAAGTGCGGGTCCTGAAGCAATGGAGCGAATCCGTGCTCTTCCCGTCGGCCCACCGCACCCCACTGCTGGAGGGTAACTGTCAGCCGGCAAGTCCCAGGCCAAGACCGCCTGGCTGGTCTGTCCCCTCCCTGGTGTGGTTGACAGGACTGACAGCTCAGGCGATGGCAGCGTTTTAGGACTACTGAGGCGTCGGAGGAGGTGGGTGACTTGCAGAAGGCCACCGGGTTGGACAGCCGGGGGTTGCAGCCGGGTTATGTGCTTCTGGCAACATCCTCTCTAGGACATCCCACCAGCTCAGAGTGGTTTGGGGTATTAGGACCCATCATCCCAAAAGCCTGGGAGCTCAGCAGATAGAAACTAAGCACTTGTGGAATCTGCTCTTCCCTGTCTGCCTGCTTTGTGTACTCAGGGACCTGTAGCCACACTACCATTTGCTTGAAGATAGGGGAGGGAAGAGGAAGAGAGGAAAGAGAAAGGAGGAAATGGAGTATGGGGTAAAGTGACCGTTTTCTCCTCAGAAATCAAATCCCAAAGGCAGCTTGTCAGTGCCTCTGAGACCAAGCCCAGGAGGCTGCTGCTGCCGCGGCTCCCCGGGGCAGGACAAGGGATGGGCAGAAATGTACAAAGCTCAGAGTCCTCCTGCCAAAGTCCACTCGGTCATCTGATTTGTCGTCCAACTTTCTGTGTCCTCCTGGGGCCTCTTATCATACCTGAAACCATCTCCTCTTCCGCCCAGAAGCTTGGGTTTATTGTGTTCTTGAAAGTCAGGTCAGCAGCTCTGGCAAGGGCTGGAACTTGGAGGGTGTGTGTATTCAAGAGAACCTGGAGTCTTAGGCTTAGAGTCCACCTGGACTATCTCTCCCTCTTCCTCGGTCCAGTTGAGCCCCAAGAAACCACTGTTTGCCTTTCTGCTAGTGCAATAACAAGTGCATCCTGATGCTTTGTGCTTTGTGGGTATTCACAACTGTGCCAAGTGGGCACTTGAGCTCCAAAGATGGGCACAGCCCGGCCCTGGAGAAGGGCACTCCCTCCCAGGGAGGTGCTAGCATGGAGGGTGGGCACCTGTTGGCACCTCGAGTTCAAAGCCTGGACAGTTATCCTCAGGATCAGGGTGGGAAGTTGAAAAGTCAGGAAAATTTTCACATCAGTGGTGGCACAAGACTGGGCACAAGGGGGAGATCTCACAGGATGATAGTGAGGTCCCATCACTCACACATACACCCCCACAGAGTATATTCTTAGCAGTAGACTCAGAGTAGCCGAAAGGCAGAAACGACCCACGTCTCCATCAACAGACTAATGGTAAAATGAACTCTGTTCAGACAATGGAATGGGTTCTAAAAAGGAATGAAGTCCTGGTACCATGGCATCATGGATGAACCTCTGCCATGCGCCAAACGAAAGAAGCCAGATGTACAAGGTCACTTATTCTGGGTGTGATTCCACTTAGGTAAAATATTTAAAGTGTCCAGACAGAATGCACATTGCTGGTTAACAGTTAACCCAAGGCTGGGGGGGAGAGGGGGGACAGGCAGTTGAAAGAGGAG
>PVHY01002751.1:0-20571 GCA_004024945.1 Uropsilus gracilis
AAAAAAATTCAAGAAAAAAAAAAGAATAAAGATCTGCATTAGAGGAAATAAAAAAAAAATAAACTTATTCTTCCACATGTCTCAAGATTTCCTGCGTTTCCCATCTTTTTGCCTCACTATATCATATTTTCAGTAATTTCTTCAGGTACATGTATTTTTAGTTGACTATTTCTTACTTAAGGTACACCTGAGGTGGATTTAGAAACCATAGTAAGAGCACTCACACATAAAATCTCAAAAGCAGAGAGATTCTTGTAATAACCCCCCCTTTTCCATTGTCCAAATTCTGTAATTATATATAGATGGCTATTCTTGTTACATCTATACACCACTTTTTCTCTCCTTACTTTAAAGCAAATCCCAAATCCCATATCATTTCATATAATCATTTCAGTTCTACAGTTTTTAATTTCATTTGAATTTTTCATTTTAAATTGTATCTGGTGCTATTAGAAACCTGCCTATTTATATTGAGTAGTTATTTATTTCTTATATTTTAGTCCTTGTTTGTATTTATTTAAATATATTGAACATAATTCCTTATTCGGTCAGCTTCCAATATCTGAATTCCTTGTGAATTTGATGCAGCATTTCCTATTCTGCTAACTGGCTTTCTTTTGTTTTATAGTTTGTTTGTTTTTTTAGTTGTGAGCTCCTGCTCTTTGAAACTTCATCTACAGAAAAATTGGGGTGTCTGGACTGAGGATGTGCTCCTCCAAAAATGATGGCTTCTGCCACGCCTGGGTATCCTATGAGTTGGGCCATTTTGTTTGCTTTATAAAACATTTTATTGAAGTATAACATACTTGCAACTTTACTGACCAAGGATAGGAAATGATCAGAACTACAAAACCCACTTCCTCCTTTTAGGTACTTCCTCCCCCTCACCCCTACCCCAAGGTTACGCAAATCTGAGCAGAGATGAGTCTTACCTGTTTTCATACAAATTTAGTCAAGTTTACCCTTTTTTAACATTAGGCCTCTTTTACTCTGCTTATCTCTGTGAGGTTCATCCATGTAGGTGCTTGTAGCTGTGTAATTTGCATGATTCATTAATATAGACATGGGTAGTTTCGTTGTTCATTTGTATGATTCATCCATGTCACTGCAATGTTCATTTGCTTTGTTTTATAATGTTCCACTTTGTCTCCTCTATGACTGCTGGGCCCTGAGTGGTTTCCATTTGGGAGTATGACATATGGCTCTGTTATGAACTTCTTGTGCATGTCTGTGTGAACACATGATGCTTTTCTGTGTCTTATACCTGGAACTTAAAGTAGGGGATGAGGGGCACAAGATATTTGTCTATTCTGCTTAATACTGACAGTTTTCCAAAATGACCATTGTTATTTCCACAGGCAATATAAGAGCACAAGATGATTTAAACTAAGTCCTTAGCTTAGTGCTTTTTGGTTCATAAATTCAAGTGAATAAAGGTTCTCAAGCTGCATGAAATTGGCAACTATGGAGCAGGAACTTTCCCCTCATTCAATGTTGAGCTGAGGGAGATGCGTTCTGCACTGTCTCCATCTGTGGGTTTTGTAATTCATCATTTCTCTGGGAATACAGCCTGTGAGAGTCTGTGTTTCACACAGGGGTTTCTGGTCTGGCTCTGCATCTCATTCTGGCCTCATGGTGATTCACTTGGACTTGGAAGAGGCTTTCAGGGCAGCCTGCAGTGCCCTGTGCTTACTCTTGAACTACCCTGACTCCTGCTTCCATTCTGCTTTGGGTCCCCAAAGACCTCTTAGTACCTTGCCTGGTCAGTTATGAACTTTAAGAACTATTTTAAAGTATTTTTATCTAGCATTTCAGATGTATTAGGGTGGGACCGTTTTTAGACCATATGGTCTTCTCAAAAGTAGTCATCTCTGCCAGCTTTCCAACTTGCAAAATTTGTTGATGTCTCTCACCTGCCACAATGCTCTCCATTCTCTCTATCCATGTGAACACAGACACACACATGCACACACAACCCCACACACACGGATTTCACTCCTTTGCTTTGTTCTGAAACAGTTTCACAAGGAAACAGAGGAGATATGTGTACACTTAAGCGGAAATACAACTAAAACATTTTAAGTTACTTTTTCCTCTCTCTGTTTGCTGACTCCTTTTCTCCTGGTACCCTTTCTCTTTCTCCCCAAAGTGTGGTCTTTAGATCTGCAGCATTGACACCCCTGAGTTCTTCTAAGGGATTTGCTTCCCAGGCCCCACTGCAGACTCTGAATCACTGCAACAAGAGACCAGGATGGTTCCTGTGTACAGGAAATCTTGAGAGGCCCCACTCTGAGTGTGGCTTAGCTGGCCCTCCTCCTTGCCCTGCTTCTCCTCTTGTAGTAGCCTTTCTCTTCTCTGCCTGGTCCCTGGTGTAGACAGAGTCCTGATGCAGAGATTCTCCACCCACATGTTAAAAGCAGCTTCTAAAACTGACACTGCCTGAGCCATACCACAGCTAGTCATCCTTGTTTGGGACGGTGCCCTAAGCCCTGTGTTCCTGTGTCCCCACAGGTGATATGAGTGTATAGTCAGACAATGCAGAGATCGAAACAGCTATGGCTTTAAGCTGTTCCCAGCCTGGATCTGGAAGAACATTGTGGAGAGTTGGAAATAGACTTTATGGGAAAAGGGTCGATTTCTGCACATTTAGATAAATTACACATGGTTCACAAGTACAGTGTTACTTTGGAGTCAGACGCCTGGACTCCTGGCCTAAGTCCCGAAACTTTGTTTTGCTGGAATCTTAGATTCAGTCAAAGCTCTCAGTGTCGTGGATAATCCAATAAGCTGCCAGAAGTTTGAGGGTCTGACACAGTTTCATGCTGCTCAGAGAGGAAAGGGCTTGGTTATCCATCCCTAGATCCCTGCTTGGATTTCATTTGCTGGTGAGTGACAACATGCCTCAGTCTGAGGATGGTGTGCTGTGTTCCCAGAATGAGCCTGGCCTGGTCTCACACAGTGTTTTCATGGGGACTTCTACAAGGCAAACCTCAGGCCCATGTGATGATGTCATCAAACAGAACTGGATCACATGGTCCAGATGCTGCAGCAGACCCAGATTGATGTGGGATGAAACACAAGACTGGTACTCTGGAAATCCTTTCTCTCCTGATGTCTCTCTCCAGTCTTGTCCTGTTTGATCTGAAAGATCAAGGGTCACCCCTTTTATCTCAGACAATGAGTTGGGTGGCCAGCTGCTCAGAGTCAAGACAAAACTCCCACTACCTGACATTCCACATCTTGCTAACTGCATCCAACTGCACCTTTTTCTGAGAGTCTCGGAGTTGGAATCTCCAGGACTGGCACTTTCTGCTCTGCCAGCTGGAAAAGCCAACTAAAGTCCACTGAAATGCTGTGAGTTTTAATTATGAGGGTGGTTTGAGATTCCTGGATGCAGCCTATGAGTAAGTGCAAATGTTTCTACCTTAAGGCACAGAGTCTTAACCAATTCATTACTTCCAAGTTGGCTCTGCCAATGGGGCCAAGGGTGGGGGGATGGCTACCAGCCAGAGAGACCAAACTCAATCAGAAAAGGAGGGGACTGGTATAAGAGTCACTCTAGTGCTGAAGGCCTCTTGGTATGCTATAGATTGAGTTGTGTCCCACTGAAATGAGTATGTTCAATCCCTAACCCTCAGCATGTCAGAATGTGACTGTATTTGGAAACAGGATATTTAAAGAGGTAATTAATGTGAGTTCAGTGATGGTCTCTAATCCAGTCTGATGCTTCCTTGTAAGAAGAAATCAGGAGAGAGGGTGGTGACTGTGTGAGGACACAGGGAGAAGGAGGCCCTCAACAAGCCAAGGAGAGAGGCCTCAGCAGGAACCAGCCTGTTGATATGCTGAGCTTGGACTTCTAGCCTCCAGATAGTAAAAGAATGTATTTATGTTGTCCTAGCTGTCCAGTCAGTGGTCATCATGACTTCCCTAGCAGACTGTCACAGAGGTCCTGCAAGCCCTGCCTTTCTCTGATGACTCCCACCCCCACTTCTGTGTGAACCCAAGAACAGAAACTGGATACCACCCCCCTGCCCATGCCACCAAAAATCATGGTGCAACATTAAATCTTGCACTTGCTGTGGGGCAGGCAGGCTCCTAGGAGATCTTTTCAATATAGGTTTAGCCTGTAGGTTTCCCCAAGCAGAGCCAGAGGGTTGGCTGTGGGAAAAACAGCCAATAGGATGGTGTGTCTTCCCCAGTATTCCCCACTGCTGTTTCCCGGTACTGCAGAGCACCCGAGTGAGTATGATACTGAAGGATTTTATTAATTTTTTCAATTGGCTCTGCCCAATCTACTGTGGAAGCTTCCAGGAGTTTTTTCAAAGACAGAAGATTCAGGACCTGGGTAATTCCCTGATTTCACTACGTGCTGAATCTAATTTGGTATCTTCTCCTCCAGATACACAACTGTCTTTAGATGGTTGGACGCAGAGGGGTGATAGCTCTGAGTGTCCTGCCTCTGTTTTTAAGAGGTCAGGACAAAGAGTGACCTCATAATATACCCATCACCCTCTACCTGCCCTGTGCCCTCACTCACTGATCCTCAATGTCCATGTTGAAGTGGAGGTGACTGGTGAGGGGATAGACCCCCAACCTCTGCTAGTGGGCCCTCCAGTCACCCAGGAGATGAAGTTCCTGTGACTCAATAAATGCACCCAGTGTTTAGCCAAACCTGTCCCCAGACAGGCCCGCCTGCCCATACCCCACGCCTCTGTCCCAGGCGTCTTGCCTCCCTGCAGCGTCTGCCTCCCTGCCATGCTCTCAGTCTGCAGATTCCAGCCAGCCAGAATCCCACTCAAATTCATGAAACCTTTTCTGGCTGCTTTCCTCCAAATCTTCTCTAAATTCCTGTTGCATTTTGTTAGCAAAAAAGGAATCTTAGAGCAAACGCAAAGTGGTTCAGCAACTGTGCAAAAGTGTGGCAGTTCCTTAAAAGGTCAAAACACAGAATTACCATATGACCCAGCAATCCATTGCTCAAATAATGGAAAACAAGTATTCATAAAAATCCTTGGACATAGATTGATGTCCTCTGTAACAGTATTCACAGCAGCTAAAATGTGGAAATAATCCAAATATACGTTAACAGACGAATGGATACATGAAATGTAGTAAATCCATGAAATAGACTGTTATTCGGCCACAAGAAGGGATGAAGTGCTAATACATGGGACAATATGTCATTGAGACGATTATACTTGAAACCACTACACTAAGTAAAAGAAGCCAAATACAAAAGGCCACATATTATGGGATTCCACTTACAGCTGATATCCAAAATAAGCCAGTCCATAGAGACAGAAAGCAGATGAATGGTTGCTAGAGGTTCGGGGACTAAGGGAGAGGGGTACTGGAATGGCTATAGGGTCACATCTAAGGGTGATAAAAATGTTTGGAACTAGGTGAAAGTGGTGATTGTGCAATAGTATGAATAGATTAAATGCTACTAAATTGTACCCTTAAAATAGTTATCTATATGAATTTCAACTCAAGAAAAAGGAAGAAGTCACAAAGCTAGGTATCTTAGAACTCTAAGGACATTTGTCCAGTTTAACCTTGTAGGTGATGAGGACCCTGTGTCCCCTGCTGTCCCCCTCCAATGGTCCCTTATGTGTGATTCACACCACCTAATGTGAAGGGGCCCAGACAACTGAGTCTGATCCCACATAGCAAGCACTCAGGTATCTCTCTTCACCTTCTGCTCGTCTTTCTTTTGTTCAGTGGTCATGTGGGATGTTAGAATTTCTCACTTTAATTGTTCATTTTTCACTCATGTCAAGCAGAAAGCAGCAAATTCATTGGTTGCATTTTTTGGGCCTTGGAACCAGGCAGCTGGGGTGTAAATCTGGCTCCTCCAGTAGGAACTCTGGTGGTGAATTCCCAGCTTTAAGCTCTTGTCCCTCTTCTGTGAAATAGGGTACCTGCACATATATTTAAGTTGTGAGGGCCCACCTGGCACAGAAAACACCAGCAACAAGGTTGGTTCCTATTGTATTGACAATCCTAATTCCCCCCCATTGGCCTTGTTTAGGTTTGCATGTTAACATCAACTCAGTCCTCTTGGACAGTTAGGATGACCATACCACCTACTACCCAAACCAGAACACTTGGGATTTTAATTAACATACAGAAAAATTGATTCCTTTGGCGTGTATATGGATTTAAGTGACCACCACCAAAGTTTTGATTCAGAACAGCTCCATCATCCCAAAATAATGCCTTGGAGCTACTCCTTCATGGTGCAGCCTTCTGCCCAGCTCTGGCAACCACTGATGAGTTTCATTCATTCAGCTTACTGCCTTTGAGATTCATCCATGTTATAATATGTAGCAATAATTTGTTCCTTTTTACTGTTGAGTAGTAGTCCGTCATATATAACACATTCATCACTTCATGTATTGGTGGATATTTGGATTATTTCCAGTTTTTTGATGATTATGTAAAGAGCTATTATAAACATCAGTTTATTTTTTATATAAACATCAGTTTGTAAACACAGGTTTTTGTAAATATATAGCTTTCATTCATCTAGGATAAATATTTGTAAACGGATTGCTCAGTAAGTTTATGTTTAAATTTATAAGAAATTGCCAAACTTTGCCAGACTGATTCCTATGCATCATCTTGCTCTCCCATCGGTAGCATATAAGCTTTCCTCTAACTCCACATCTTAACCACCACTTGGCATTTTCACTGTTTTTAATTTGGGGGATGCTTCTAGGGGCCTAGTGGTATTCCATCATGGTTTGATTTCCCTGATGATTAATGATATTGAGTGGCTTTTCATGTACTTATTTGGCATCCATATATCCTTTTGGTTAAGTGTCTGTTCAAGTCTTGTCCTTTTAAAAATTGGGTGGTTTGTTTACTTGGTGCTAACTTTTGCAAGTTCTTTTTATATTCTGAATACAGGTATTTACAGAGAGGTAATACGAAATTTTTTTCTCCCAATTTGTTGCTTATCTTGTAACAGTGTGTCTTATAACAGTGTCTTTTGCAGAACAAAGTCCTAACTTTCATAAGTCAGTTTGTCAATTTTTCTTTCATAACTGATGCTGTTAGTATCTTATCTAAGAACTCTTTAACCCATTGTCACAAAATTTTTTGCGGTTTCTTCCTAAAATTTGTGTTGATGTTTGTTCTTTAAATAGCTGAGCAATTTTGAATTAATTTTGATATATAATCTTCTGTATAAGCATATCCAATAATTTCATTATTAAAAAAGACTATCCTTTCTCTAGTAAGTGCTTTTGAACCTTTATAAAAAATTAATTGGTCATATTTCTATGGATTAGTTTCCGGGCTCTGCTCTGCTCCTTTGATATATGTGTTGATAGTTCATAAATACCATACTCTGTTAATTGTTGTTGTTTTCACGTAGTTTAAAAATGAAGTTCTCAAAATTGTTTTAACTATTTTAATTTCTTTGCCTTCCCTCAAAAAATTTAGAATCAACTTGTTTGTATCTACCAAAGGTCCTGTTCTTTTTTTATTGACATTGTGTTAAATCTGTGTTATCAGTTTGGCGAGAACTCCCTTTACCATGTTGAGTTTTTGGATCCATGTACATGGTATGTCTTCCCATTATTTAAGCCTTCTTTAACATCTTTCATCAGCATTTCTTCAGTATGCAGATCCTCTTATCTGTTGGGGGAGATTTATACCTGTATAATAATAGGTATATATTTACACCACTATATTTGGCTTCATTTTGTTTTTTTACAGAGCTCCTTTAGATTCAAACCAGGTCATGCTAGAAAGTAAAAAAGGGGGACTAGTCATAACACCAAAGCAATAGGCATAATCCAAGGGTGTTCTGGACAAAATTAGGATGTAACTTATAGACTGGGTACTCTAGTTTTGAATGTCTCTTAAGGCGTGATGCTCAGATGGGACACAAAATTCCAGGTGTCATCTGACCCTCCAACATGCAGTTGGTCTGTTACTTGTCATGAAATAGCCAAAGGTTGATTGGTGTTTGTGTTTGTTTTATATATTATTTATTATTATTTCTTTAAAATCATACACGGACACATTCCTTTTTGAGTAATGTGTATGCACAGTTTCTCTTTACATCTCCTTCTGTCTCATTGATCCTAAGATGCCCCCCAGAGGAAATCAATGCTAACAGTTTCATGTGTCACTTTCCAGACTTCTCCTGGATGTATATATGTAGCCACAGAAAATCATGTGTTAAGTTTGTGGTTCTTATTTACCTAAATGGCATCATTCAATAATTTTTGTTCTGCAACTTGTTTTCTTTCTTGTCTTAGAAATCTTCCCTTGTCAGTATGAATGAGCTCTATCTCATTCTTAGCAACACCTGCAGAATCTTCCAGGATATAATTGTAACCCTCCCCTATTGATGGATATTTAAGATACTTTCCAAGCTTGACTCTTCTTTATCTGCACATGCCTTCTGTGTAGAAGTAAATGCTTCTCCAGGTCCCAACCTACAATTGCTAGGCAGAAGGTACATACTTTGTATGTGTTAATGGATATTGCCAAATTGTTCATGAAAATTAACTAGACCAATTAATATTCTCACTAGACAATGTGAGAGTAGTTTTTCCCTACACCCTTGCCAAAACTTTATATTACCAAGATTGCTGAAACATGATAAAGTTAATAGCAATAGCTAATGCTTCTAGATGGTTGACTATGTTCTAGGCTGTGCTCCAAGAATTCTGCTTATGTACATGGACTGGATTAACCCCACAAAATCCCCACAAATTGGGGTCCTTTGTTGTTCTTTTTTTTACAAAGAAACTCAGATGCAGAGTGGAACTTCTTTATTTCAACTGCTTTCTTGGTTATTACTGAGCCCAATTATTGCTTCCTATTGATAACGTAAACTTCTGACTTACTAGTTCATTTTCTTTCCTTTTCTACCACATTCTTTGTTGATGTGCTGTGTATTAATCTTTATTTTGTGGGTTACTTGAACTTTGTTGTGCTGTTTTCCATCACACATGAGTCTAAAATCATGATATGCTCAAAGACATTGATCTTTGCTCAAATATATTAGCATAAGCATAGTTTGTCCTGTTTTTGAAAGCCTTTCTTCTTTCAAAATTATAAGCATATTTATATTTTGTTACTTCTAATACTTTTGGAATCCATTGCTTAATTTCAAGCCATTAATTTGCAAGTTATTTTTGCTAAGGGGCAAAGTAGGCATCTAATTGTCTCCAAACTGTTAGCAAATTACCCCAATGGTTACTGAATACTCCTTTTATCCCCTACATTGATTTGAAATGTCATCTAATCATGCACTAAATTTCTAAACATATGTGGAATATTTACTGGACTTTGTTCATTGATCTAATTATCTGATTCTCTACCACTATGCTCTATCGTTTCATAGTATGTTTTAATATCTGGAGCAATATAAGTTGATCTTGTATTTCGTCACCTTGCTGAACTCTTTTATTAGTTCTAGCAGTTTGTGGTCTCATTATTGTTCCTTTTAAAAATAATTTTTCACTTATGTTTTTATGAGTATTTTGGTACATAAACCAGAGATAGCATTCCTTTGCCATTTTTTAAAATTTTATATTTTCATAAGCTAGTTTATGCTATCTGTTATTTCTACTTTTCATTATTGCTAGAAATTTCCTTTGTGGTTAATACATGATGGATTTTTTTTTAATTTCTATGTTTTTTTTTCTTTTTTGAGACTAGGTCTTGCTATTTTTGCCTGTGGAACCGCAGGCTCACATTCCCTGGGGTACCACAGACTCAAGCAATCCCCAGCCTCAGCTTCCCAGGTAGCTGGGATTACAGACATGCGCCACCACGCACAGCTGTATTTTTTGGGGACTAGGTCTTGCTATGTGCCCCTGGCGGGACTCGAACTGCAATCTCTGGCCCCAGCTGCAGCTTCCTAGGCTGCCACTTACAGGCATGCACCACCATGCCCAGCCATAAAATTTTTATGTATATTTGAAAGGAATTTGTCTTTCTTGTTTGTTGGGTACAGAGTTCTGTAGATCCATTAGAGCAAACATGTTGATTCTTTTTAATCCTCTCTAACCCTACTTATTTTCCCTTTCTGGGGCTTTTACAAAGTCTTTTCCTGTGACAGTGTCTTTGCCAGTTTCTGTAAGTTTTGCTTTATTTGCCTGAAAACCAATTTGTAAGGTACATAGATACTTACTGTAATTGATGGCTTCTCTAAGAAATATAAAAGTCCTTTGCCCCTTTTAATTTTTTCCTCCTTAAATTCTATTTTCTCATTAACCCTTTCTATTCATTGTGTATTTGTTGTACATACTGTGTACTAGTTATTAGATTATTCTTAATACCTTATCTTCTTTTCCTCATGGTTTAACTTGTAGAACTGATCGAATTTTCTTTGTTCTATTTTTTCCTGTAATGGTTTCTTCATCATTGTTTCATATTGATCTTCTGTGTAGCTCTGTTCATCATAGAAAGTGGGTTTTTATTGTAGAGATGTTGGTTTCTCCTTTTCATTATGTTAGTTTTTGCTTCATGTTTTGTGTTCATGTGTATATAATTGCTGTATCTAATTGATTGACCATTTATCAATAATGTTCTCTGTATCTTGTAGCATTTTTTACCTAAAATCACCTTTGTCTGGGATGTATAGTCACCTCAGCTTTCCATGCTTACAATTTGCATGGAATATCTTTTTTCATCCTTATTAGGACACTATCTTAACAGTCTCTTTAAAACTTCTCTTCAAATACACTTAAACATTCTGAAGTGTAGAGGATTGGAATATCAACATGGTTTTCAGGGCACACTTGGGATAATACTAGGCAAGCACCATTGTTTTTCCCCTAGGAATTTCTTTCTTCCTTATTAATGTGATTGGTGATTATTTCATTGAAGGTCAGAAAGGATAGTTAGCATTTGGAGTCCTTGCATATGTGGAAATAAATTTTTACCTTTTCTTACACTTGAGTCTTTGTTTAGCAAACATTGGACTATACTTTAAAGATTATTTTTTCTTATGCAAACTGATCTAACCCTTACAGGAAGCAGTAAGGAAGTGTCTCAAACATTAAAAATTGATCTTTTCAGTAGCTCTATTCCTAGGCGTCTACCAAAAACTCAGAAACACTAATTCAAAACGAGATTTCACTCCTATGTATACTGTGTACACAGATATGCACACACAAATTTTTTTCCTCTTTTTCATTTCTTTTTTAATTTTTTTAGTTTGATTGCATATATTTTTTACATCATTTTATACCCTGAGTTTCTCCCACCACCTTTTATACCCATCCCTCCCCCTATGTTATCCTCTCCCCCTTCCTTGTTCTATGACTCAGTTCTACTGACAGTTTGTTAGTTTTAAGTTTTGCTTGCCCCTTTGTTTTCCCTATATCCCACAAGAAGGTGAGATCATCCAATATTTCTCTTTTTTCTTTCTCACTTATTTTCACTAATGTGATTCCTTCTAGGTCCGTCCATGTTATCACAAGTGCACCGAATTTGTCTTTTTTGATTGATGAATAATATTCCATTGTGTAAATATACCACAAATTTCTGATCTGTTCATCTATTTTGGGGCATTCGGTTTGTTTTCATATCCTGGCTTTTCTAAATAGTGCTGCAATAAACATCTGAGTACAGGTGTCCTTTTGAATTAGTGTTTTTGTATACTTTGGGTGGATTCTAGAAGTGGGATTGCTAGATCAAATGGTAGTTCTATTTTCAGTTGTTTGAGGGTCCTTCATATAGCTTTCACATAGCTTGATCAGTTTGCATTCTCACCAGCAGAATAAAAGTGTTTCTTTTTCTTCACGTCCATGCGAGCACTTGCCCATTTTTTGATACGGGCCATTCTTACCTGTAGGAGGTGGTATTTCATTGTGGTTTTGATTTGCATTTCCTTAACTATTAGTGATGTTGAGCATTTTTTTCATATGTTTATTGGCCATTTGTATTTCCATGGAATATTATTGTTCAATCAAAAAACAACTCAGGCCATTTGCAGCAACATGAATGGAACTTGAAGGGCTAATCCTAAGTGAAATAAGTCAGAAAGAGAAACATAAATATTAGATGTTATCACTAATATGTGGAATATAAAATAACTAAACTAACAGAGAAAGACAAACTTCAAAACTAACCCTTGGTAGCTGGCTATAAAACTGAAGGACCAAGCAGGGATGTGGGTGGGGAGGAGGTAAGAACAAAGAGGAGAGGAGGCAAAATGGTCTGCAATAGTAGAATATGGTGAGTTGGTGATGGGTGAATTATGGTGATAATATCTCATGGGGATATCTATCTAATATTACCTAATATATTATAAAAGTAAATTTTTTTCCCTTGGAACTTTAAAAATATTGCCTCTGTTGTCAGTTGGTTAATCTGATTCTATTCTTTATAAATGACATGTCCCTGCAGGCTTTTAGAATTCTTCTTCATAGCCCTGATGTTCTGCAACTTCATCACAGTATGAATAGTTGTGATATTTTCTCCTTCATCTTCTTTACACACCATGTGTCTTTTTAGAGTGCTCATGTCTTTTCTTAATTCTGGAATTTTTTTTCCTAGAATTTCTTTGAATTTATCTTCTCATTTTTTTATATTCTCCCTTTTGACCACGTACTCAGATGTTGGAGCACTGAGATCTAACTCCCATTTCTCTCAACTTTTCTTCATCTTGTCCAGTTTCCTTTTTCTGAGTTCTGGAAAAATTCCTGAGATCAGTCTTCTAGCGCAGTCTTTCAGTCATGAGCTGCGTCCATTCTGTAAACCCAGTCTACATGTTGATTTTGGTTTCAGCAATACTTTGACTTGTTACTGGTTGAACCAGTATTCTGTCTCTTTTCAAGGACATTCAGTGGCATGTTCCTATGACTTACTCTGCTGGCTGTGTGAACAGTTCCTGTGGGGAGGGTGACCTGTGGCATTCAGTCTCCCTTTGTGGGGCTGGTGTTCCTCAGATGTCTGGAGTATCCAGTGAGGCCACGTGATTTCACCAGACCATCTTTATAACCTGTTAATGCCTGTGTTTGCTCACTTATAGCCTTTATGAAAGAGAGGTACCCCAAGGGTGTTGTGGGGGATATGCTTCAGGAAGTCCTTTCCTAGATTGAAACCTCTTGTTTCTCCTGGTCCATCTGTACACCCAGTCCTCAGCCCAGGTTCTATCTGTGACCACGAGGCCTTAGCCACAGCTCTCACCTGCAGGACAACACATCCATGATAAGCTGCCTAGTTACTGGGTGAGGTGATTGCTATGGGTTGACCAGCTGCTCCTGCCTGGATAAGCTACAGGCCCACCCTCTGGGGCTACATCTGTATTTGGCACTTCCAAGCTCTGATTTGGCTTTTGCTGCTGCCATTTGGAGTTGAATTTTCACTTTTAGTCTTCTAGTTATCAAAGGTTCCTCATAATTTCTCATCTACTGGGTTGGGGTGGGAGGGAAAGAAGGAATTGCATTCAATTTTCCTTCTTCATACAATTTTGCATTTTTTTCAAGTATCTGTATTACATAATTGGGTCACATCAGACATTTAATTAATCAAAGCCAGTGCTTTCTTTCTGTTTGCACAAGTTCCTGCTTTGTAAATTCTCTCCATTTCTGTCCTTGTAGACTTTTTAAGGCAAGATTCAGCACTTTGTGTTTATTCCTGTTGAGTTTCATCTTGTGCCTTGGACCCTTATTCTTGTCTGTCAAATCTCTTTGAATATTGATGAGTGCATTTATCATATTAACTATCTCTCCTGACTTTGTGTGACCTGCAGAATTAATAAGATTCTCCTTTCTATCTTCACTCACATCATTGCCAAAAATGTTGTGCACAAAAGGGCCTAGGAATGAGCTGTTTGGTTTTATCACTTGAGACCTTGCCCAAAGTTTATTTATTTATTTATTTATTCAGCAAACATTTATAAAGATAGAACTGTTGTCAGTGCTCAAATGCTATTCAACAACTTGTGAGTTCACTTATCAGGAAAAACAGTCAATTCAAATTCCATTAGTTTATCTCCAAGGTTATCATAGAACATTATTCAGAAGCTAAAATCAGGATGTACTGTTTGTTAATCCTAGCAGATTAGCATGTAATTGTTTTATTGTTTCCTGATTGCTCTGGCATATTAGTTTGTCTTTTGAGCTGGAGTATGAATTTCTTGGAGGAAGGTATTGATGTTATTTCCTGGGGGATGGGAAGGATTTATAATTAAGCACACACTCATTCTGACTTGAGGCCATTGTGTTCAACACTGTAAATACCAATTCAGCATATCACAGTGATGCTATGATTTTGATTATATAGATAAGTTGCCCACAGCTATGTATAGTGGAGTTTGACTAATTCTAAACCCATACCCTCTACACTATACATGTTTCCTCACAAAGTTTGATAATGTTCTCCTTCCATCCTATAATTCAGGAATAGGCTCAGAAAATGATACCCTCTGAAATTTCACTGATAAACATTGAGGTGAAATGAGGTGATCCCCAGCAGGGATCCTCCACACTAAAAGATAAATTGACTGGTTTGCTGACATGACTGGCTCCTTCCTACATCACCAAGAGTTACCAAGCCAAATGTCACCAAATGCAAAACAGTCTCATTCGTAGAGATTGTCCAGCATGAATCTTGGTGTCATGACAGGAAGGGGTCTGCATATATGAAAGTAAGAATGTGCTTTTTTATCTGCACTGTCCTGGGAAGAACTGTCCTGATGCCACTACCAAGCCCCCATTTTCAGTATAGATGCCTCCATCGGTGTACACAAACTGAGAAGCATGGGCCACAGAACTCTATTGGAGCTGGGCATGGTGGCATGCACCTTGAATCCCAACCTTGGGAGGCTGAGGCTAGGAATTGCTTGAGTCCATGGGTTCGAGACTACTCTGGGCAACATAGCAAGACCTAGTCTAAAAAAATAACCAGGCATGGTGGCATGCACCTGTAATCCCAGCTATCTGGGAGGCTGAGGCTAGGGATTACTTGAGTCCATGGATTCAGCACTACCCGGGCAACTTAGCAAGACTTAGTCTCTAAAAGAAAAAAAGAAAAAGAAAAAAAACCTCTATGGGTTTCCCTGGTCAGATAAGTTGGGAAAGGCTGTATGCTGCACCCCCTCGGGGAGAGTCACATGCTAAGGCTCACTCTGGCCTGGGCCTGATCTGGTGGTCACTAAGTATGTAACACTCAGGAACCCACATTCTGTGAAGAGCCTATGCCACCAGAGATCTACTCTGTTTCCATAGTGACTGGCGGAAAGTTGATGATGGTCAGGGGCCTACAATGGAACAGACTACATACTTGAATGGCCTTTGCAAGTGATCTCTTCCTACAGAATGATCTCAGATGGAGAGGAGATGATTTGGGGGTAAGGGGTGAAGAAGCAGAGGTCCCAGTACCTACAGGGGCCCATTGTAGGCAGAAACAACCATTTCCATACCTTTTGTGATTTTGGGTTCTTGCAAAAGCACATCACTGAGCGGATATGATAATGGATTAAGGCTAACGAGAGGCCCTTCTGGCAAAGATTCATTATTAATAGGCCAAGCTGTGATGATCAGTTAGGTAGGAGACTAACAGACCACATAGGGAAGTCATGCTTCTGCTTCGACTTGCACGGCCTCCAAGAGACTGTGGGGCCCAGAATCAGGTAAGACTCCTACAGCAGTTGGTGGTTGTTTATTGAACTTGGGTGGGGCCCTAGGGTTAGAAGGTGAATGAAACAGGCATAGTCCCTGATATCAGGAAACATTCAGGATGGCAGTAACAATAATATCTTGTACGCACACCCTCTCCAGTACTTGATATGTGAATTCCATGATGAATTCCATGGTGAACTACAAAGTTAGCCCTGCCATGTCCACTGTCAACCTCCGGTGTCCAGCATCAACATCACTCCTTGTCTCTGAAGTTGCCTCCCAGAGTCTGTGCAGTATGTCACCCTCAGACCAAATCCTCCCTCCCAGGAGTTTCTCTCCCAGCCTCCTTCCCAAGATACTCACAACCCCAAGACCTGCCACCATTTATGATGTCATATTATGGCCCCTCTCACCCAACACTCTCACCCTACTCACTTGATGCATTCACTCCTGCACTTGCACGCCCCCCCCCCAACATGACTATTGAACCCTGAGAGGTGGCAAGTCCAGAGACAGGCTGTAGCTGTAAAATATACACCAGATATCAAAGTTTTAGAATGAAGAAAAAGAATGCACATTTTCTTGACAGTTTTTATATTGGTCACATGTCAAAAGGATATTTTGAGTAGAGTAAGTGAGGTACAATACAGTATTAAAATTACTTTTCCATGTTTCTTTTAATATTACTTAATGTGGTTGCTAGAAAATTTAAGAATGCATCTGTGGCCCACTTTCTTGGCCAACACCTCTCCTGTAGACAGCACTGTCCTGGACACCCGCCAGGCTTGTCATCCACATCTGTGTGTTTGCTGCTCTCTCTGCCAGGAACCCTGGCCCCCGAGGCTTCATTCATTTGGTGCTTTGCATCATTTGGGTCTTGGATTAAGACTGAGTCAGGCCTTACCTGGCTGTCCATTCAGTGCTCTCTCTCTCTGCAAGTTGCACTAGCTCTCCCAGTCCCTATTCCTTCCCTGCCATTAATCATACTGTCTAATACCTTTATCTCTTGACTCCATCTCCAACACATAGCACTTGCTGACACCTTGCCATAACCCTATGAGTAGACATCTCCCCACTTTTCACATGGAAAACTAGCAATTCCAACCCTAGGGGCTGGTCTTTGACTCTGTTCTTCTGACCTTGTGAGGCAAGGGACCCTGTTTCCCTTATGTTCCCATTTGGCATACGTCAGTGCCAAACAAGTGTTTGTTGACAATCCTTATGTCCATCAATAGATGAATGAATAAGTAACCCTTACAATGGAATACTGTTCAGCCATAAAAAGGAAGAAAGCACTGAGACACACTACAACATGATTGAACCTTGAAAACATGATAAGTAAAAGAAGCCAGACACAACAGGTCATATATTGTGGGATTAGTTGATATGAAATGAAATGTTCAAATAGGAGACATACAGACAGAGCAGATAAATGGTTGCCAGGAGCTGGGAGAGATGAGGAATTGACAAATGACTGCTAACCGGTAGAGGTTTCTTTGGGAGGTGATGAAAATGTTCTGGAATTAGATAGTGGTGATGGTTGCAAAACCTCATGAACTTACTGCTGTATTCTTTGAAATGGTAAATTTTATGATATTATCTCAAAATAAATAAATAATTATGTGCTGATTGAATGGATCAGCACAGAGATGAACATGAAAACCCAGAATTCACCACGTTTCTCAAGGACCCCTCCAGAAATGCTGTGTACAGTTGCAGAGTAAAGTTGTTCCCAAGACATTCATTCATCAAACATTTCTCCTGCATCTGCAAATATGTGGGGCACTTTGCCAAGTGTCATGTTACCACTGTGACAAGAGAGATGGGTTCCCTGACCTCTGGGTCCTGCAGGGAAGACAAGCAGTTCTGCAAATGCTTCCTGGTAATTGGAGGAGTGTGACCCTGGGCAGGTTTCTTAACCTGGAGCCCAGAGTCCCCTGTCTCCAAGGATCTGTGGATGGAATTCAGGAGATCCATGAACTGGATAGAAGACAATACATCTTGATGATGACCGCCATCAAAATGTAGTTTTTCTTTCATTTATAAACGTGGTGATAAGCCACTGTAGTATTAACAGCAATTTTAACATTGTCACCAACAGAAATCATCAGTATTTTCCGATCCCACTACAGTTTTTACAGATAATTCAAAATTATTTCAAAATCAGGGTAGTTGTTAGACTCCAGGGCTGCACATTACTTGGTGCATTAATAAGAAGGCACACACATCAGAATATTGCGATTTTTCAATTATTTGAGGGAACTAAGAAGTTAGTTCCTAACTGCCTAACTGCTGCCCTACAAGGAAGGCCTTTTTGTACAGAAACATCCCAAGTGCTTCTCACAAAAGAGAGAGGAGCTAGAAGACTGATAAAGGAAGACTCACAAGAGCGCCAGAGATCATAGGAATGATGCTCCATTCTCTTGAAGCAGCCACAGGCAAAAAGAAGCCTCTTGTTCCCAATCCTCAGTGGGTCCCAAACAAAGTGAGTTGCCATGTGTTCAATGAAGGACAAGATGATCAGAGAGTTCTGGGGTCCTAGCTTCTTCAAAAGTAAACAATTCTTCCAACCAGCTTTGGTTTGTAGGATTGGCCTTCATTGCTTGAAAGACATGTTGAGGAAGTTAAGCTGGAGATGTTTTTCCTAACTTTCTGAAATATGCAGCCAGGCTTGGCAAGCCATTCTCAACTCATTCCACTAGAAGAGGGGAACACACCATGTCAGTAGGATGATGAAGTGGATCTACATTTCTGTTGCAGAAACAGGCAAAGGAAGGCACATTAAGAATGGCATGTCAGCTGTAACTGTAAGTTTCTTGGTTTTATTGGTCTGTGTCATAACCTTAACGTTACTTAAGTGTAGCTTGGTGGTGTTTTTTATTATGGTTTCCCCCTCTTTTCCCCACAGCTGCTAATATTTTGTGTCATGGCTCCCCTCTCTCTTGTCACCCATTATCCATTACTGTCACTGCCCTGCCAGGATGTCCTTGGAGGGGGACTTTTAATGGAGCTGTCCTGGTTAAAGAAATTCAATGTGATTGAACTGCAGCAAAGAATCAAAATCCAAATATCTGAAAAGGATGAATAATAACTAGGTATTAAAGCATATTGGTTATTTATTACTGGCAGAAGGCAAGAAAACATTAGCATGTAAAAAGCTGTAAATTAATCACGGCTGGTGATAGGAAACCTGAAAAAGTCACCTCTGTCTTTGTTAATTCTGTTTTGTTATTCTTGGTGTGTTCCTGAATCCCCACTTGTATCCTTTGGTGATAGATTTTCTTCTCAGCTGGCTATCTGCAGGCACGAAGGGGGAGAGATTTGAACAAAAAAATGGTTAGTCTTACATCACCTGGTATTGTATCTGTGAAATGATCTAGATTCAAATCCTGATCATACCACTCTCACACCATGACCTGAGACCAGCCACTTGACCTCTCCAGATGCCAGGTCTCCAGTCTTTCAGTACAGATGACTCTCAAACCTTCCTCACAGAGTTGTAAGAATTCAATGCGCTACAACCTTTTTGCGTCTAACTCCACTGTTAATGACAGTTGTTGGTGACTGACGAAGGAGCAAAAGGCCTCGTTACCCAAAATGCTAGCTCTAGGCCAGTACCTCATTAAAATTCAGACTCTCATGCTTCATGATGACCTCCCACTTTGAAGTCTGAGTTCAGCAGCGCCCCCTCCCCCCCCGAGAGACATGTCAATGTTAACGTTTGAGAAGCACCAACATAACATGTTCTTGCACTTATAGGGAGGTGTTTTGTTTTGTTTTGTTTTTTAGTGAATTAGAGAATGGGTGTTCTGTATTGTGATAAAATCAGTAAGAAAATTCACTCACATCAAAAGAAATCATCGAAAATTTGAATTGAAAGCAACTTTGCAAGTCTGCAAATCCTGCTCTCTTTACAGAGAAGAAAATTGAGATCCTGAGAGGTGCCAGAGGCCATAGCACTGCTATTCTGGTAAAGTCTTGTTGTTTAAAAATCACCCCAAAACTTGATTACTTAAAACAGCAGTAATAATTATGTAGCCTGTGAATCCACAGTTTGGGGCAGCTCTTGCACTGAAAAGTGCATCATGGCTCCATGTGACATCAGCAGAGCAGCTCACCTGGAGCTGAGGGACCCTCAACCAAGAAGCAACACCTGTGTTGCTGTTGGCTGGGAGTTCAGCTGAGTGTGAGGGCTGCAACTTTAATTCCTTTCTGCGTGGCCTCCCCAAGGGATCCTTGTTCATGGTGGCCATGTGACCGAGTGTCTCAGACAAAGGCACTGGAAGCTGCCAGTTTCCTATGTCCTGGGTCAAACACTGCAATGGTGCCCTCCACCTTCCAAGGAGTTGCAGAACCCAGATTCAAGCAAGGGAAACATAGGTCCCAGCTATCTGTGGGGAAAGAGGCAGAGAAGGGGGCGAGGGGTAGATGGCGTCATGTTGTAAAACTTCCACAGAGGAATTTAAACATAGAAATTTTCCAGCACACAGCGCTTTCTACAGTTCCGAGTTTTAACTTCCTTCTTAATCTTCCCTCGGAGAAAAATTAGGCCCTGTCAGCTTGATCCCCAGAGAAATTTTTTTTTAAACCATCTCTTTTCATTTTATGGTGTGAGCTGAGAGCTCAGGGCCTAAGCCATCATCCTCATCCCAGAAAGCCCCAGAAGCTTCTCTGTGAATGTCTCCACTGTGGGAAGCCTGCTTTTTACAGAACAGAGTGTAGCACAGCTGCTCCCCCACTCACTCCATGGGTGTGACTGTCTCAAGCCTTGCCCCTCAGCCAGCACAAGCCTGTGCTAGAAGTGGTCCTGAACTTCACCTGCCCCTCCTCACTTGTAACATCAGCCTCCCAAGAATGCTGGGATCTTCAGTGTTCCTCCCTTCCTTCTCCATGAGAAATGGAACGTGGCCGCTGGGTATGATGACCTGCGCCTGTAGTCCAAGCGCTGGGAGGCAAGAGGCTTGGGCTTGAG
>PVHY01002751.1:20671-120315 GCA_004024945.1 Uropsilus gracilis
TCCTGAGACTCTAAGATGTGGAGAGGTAGAGGCTAGGGTTTACTGTTTGCTGGGTTTGAATCTAGCTAACTCCAACAACCATGTGTTGAAACTGGAGTTGGAACTCACGTATCCAGAGCTCTAGCCACCATTCAGAGTAAGGCTTCATTTGGGTTCTCCCAAAATCAGTCTGTAAGATGAGGATTAGAATGGGGTTGTAGGGTAAAGGAGTGATCAGGTTTTCCACAGCCTTCCACTATTAACCCCTGTGACTAGCACATGTGGTATTGCGCCCTCCCCATGATTGTACACACTTGGTCCCAGTGAGTGTGTGCATGCATGGGTGGGCACACCTAGGACTGGGAGGAGAGGATAAGGCAGCGGCAACCTGAGGGGAAGGGGGAACTCAAAGACAGACTCAAGTGGTTGTGTTCTGTGCTGGTTGTTTTCCCCTGTTCACTGTTAAAAAACCTGTGACGATATTGCCAAGGGCTCCAACATTTTTTTCTCTAGCTACTAGAACCAACCTGAATTGGGATGGCTACAAGACAAGGAATCACTCATTAGGCAAATGGGTTGGGGTGGAAGACAGCTGCTCCATGCATAGTGTGTCCTTACACAGTCAGCCCCCAAAGTATATAGCAGGGACTCCAAGTTGTAGCGGAACCATGGGAGGGGAGAGCCAAAGCCTTGCCTTTTGCTCTGGGTCAGAACCGCCTTTGTCCTTTCCCCATGATGGAGTTAAGGCCATTTGCTTTCTCCATAGAGGAGTTAACCTTTAGCAGGATGAATAATTGATCTTCAGCCAGGGGGACCTCCTGCAGGTTTAGCAGCAGAGCTGATTCTCAGTAAATCTGTCCCTGAAACACTAGACCTCCTCCCTATTCTCCAGACTGGTGATGTCTCCATTCTATCCCACCTAGTGCTCAGAGCCCTTTTGTCTCTACTCTTGCCCCAAATACCAGAGGCCAAGGCCCCATGGAGACCCAAGCCCCACACTGTTTTATGAAGATGATCCACTGGTGCAGGCAACTTTCTTGCCACCCTTGAATGTTTAGATGCTTTTGTTTTGTCAAGACTTAATTGACTACATGTCAGTAGGTCAGTTCCTGGACTCAATATCCTATTAAACTACATGCCACAAGTTTTGATATTTTTATTTCTATGCAGTTGAAACTTTTCAGATTTTCCTATTGGTGTTTTCTTTGATCAGTGGTCTATTAGGAGTGTATCTTTTAATTTTTAAATATTTAGAAATTTCCCAGGTACTTTTAAGTGATCAATTTCTAATTTAATTTTCTATGTTGAAGAACATATTTGAGTTCATTTTAATCCTTATATGATCCAACATAAGGTCTTGGTGGACTCTCCACATGCACTTGAAAAGCTCTTGTATTCTATAGTCTGTAATTATTAGCTATAATGTTTTGTAGTATCCATTCAGTAAGTTGGATGACAGTGTTCTTCCAATTTTCGGTATCCTTGATTTTTATCTATTCATTCTAACAATTGCTGAGAAAGATATGTTGAGATCTATAACTATAATTGTGGATTTAGCTAATCCATATTTTGGTTTTATCAGTTTTTGCCCTCTCTGTTTTGAAACCCTATAATTAAATCCATGCATATTTAAGATTGTTATATCTTCTTTATGAATTGCCTCTATTATCATTATAAAACATTCCTCTTTATCTCTGGAATTACTCCTTTTCTTGAAGTCGACACTTCTATTATTAGTATAGCCATTCCAGATTTTATGAATAGTTTCCACGTTTTTACATTTGCTTTATCTGTCTCTCTGTATTTAAAGCGTGTCTCTTAAAGGCAGCATATAGTTTAATCACTTTTAATTCACCCTGGTAATTTCTGTCTTTTAATTGTTTAGCCCATTTACTTCTACCATCTAAGTCTCTGCTCTTTGTTTCATTTTCCCTCTTTTCCTGCTTTTCTTTGCATTTGTTCAGGTCTCTTTTAGTCTTCCATTTAGCTCTTTTAGTGACCTGTTCACCTACTTTTTTGATTTCTTTGTGTATGTGCCAGCGTTCTATGGTTTATAAAATACTCCTTTCATTTCCCACAGCCTCCCTTGTCTTTACATGCTAGCACTCCACAAGCAGTAGAAACTCCTTACTGTGTTACCTTGCATTTAACCCTCATTCATTCTTTCTGCTACTCTTGTTATCTTGTTAGATATTTTATTTCTACATCTCTTATAAGTTGCACAATAGATTGTTATTTTTTACTTTAAGTTATTATCTTTTAAAAAATTACAAATGAAAAAATGATATTTACTTACATACTTACCACTTTTGACATTCTTCAGTTCTTCATAAAAATCCAGGTTTCCACCTGGTAACCTTTTTCTTCAGACTGAAGAAAACTCTTTAGTATTTCTTATATTCCAGATTTGCTAGTGATTCCTTTCAGCTTTTAGTTTATCAAAAAAAAAAAAAAGAGAGAGAGAGACTGTATTTCATTTCACTTTTGAAAGGTATTTCACTGGCTAAAGAATTCCAAGTTGATTTTTTGTTTTAGTACTTGAAAGATGTGGTTCTATTATCTCTTGCATTTCTTTTCATGAAGAACAGTGATTCTTACCATCATTCTACTGTATGTAATGCATCTTTTTTCTCTGTCTGCTTTTAAGATTTTCTCTTTATATTTAATCTTCAGCAATTTAAGATATGCTTGCATATAATTTTGTGTTTATTCTACATAGCATTCATTGAGTTTCTTGCATCTGTAGGCTAGAATTTTTCATCAAATTTTTCAAGTAATTTCTCTTTCTCCTCTACTTCTGGGACTCTGTTTGCACTTGACACCCCACAGTTCACCAGTTCTCGGTTTAACCTTCAGGCTTTTGTTGCCCATTGCACTGCGCTGTCTAACTTCTGTTGCCCTCTGTTAAATTACCAATTTCTTCTGCAACATCCAAATGGTTTTCTAGCCCACTGATTGAATTTGAATTAATATATTCGATTTTTTAGGTCTAGGATTTTCACCTGATTATTAATGTTTTATATCTGTTTCTTTATTATGCACATGTTTTTCTTAAATCATTGACATGTTTATAATTTCTGTTTTTAAATCTTCATGTACAAAGTCCCACTCTTCTGTGATTGCTGGGTTTGTTTCTCTTGATCATGAGTCAAGTTGTTGGCTCATATACTTGTAAAGTTAAAAAAAAATTGAATTCTGCTTATTGTGGATGCCAAGTTTCTGCATTTTGTCATCTGTAAATTGTGATAAATTTTGATCTGACCTATAGTTAATTTATGTGTAATAGACTGGATTCTTTTGCAACTTATTTTTAAGCATTGTTAGGTACATCTAAAGTGATCCTTATTCTGGAGTTAGAGCAACCTACTCCTCAAGGGTGGACTTCCTGGGTGTCTGGATTCCCAGGGAACTCAGAGTGAGGTTATCCTAGTCTGGCCATTTGGAACTCAAACATTTCTCAGTCCTGTGAGTTATCTGAGATCTCAGTTCACAGCCCTTTGACAGTTGTTCTCTGCTGAGCTCAGAGTAGTTTAGTATTTAGCCAAACACTTTCTCTGTGTTGTTGCCCCCCAATCTGACCTCCAAAGCTGCAGTTACCCCAACAACTCTGAATTCTGCTCTCTTCTCAATTCCATGAGGCTGCCATGATGTTTGGGATCCACCTTTCTGCCCCCAGTATGAGGAGCACATCCAGGCAAAAAGCCATAGCCATCATAGGGCTTACCTCATGATTGGACCACCCATCAGGGCCAGTCCAACTGGCCAGTCCTCAGGTACCTGTTATTTTCAATACCTACAATTATTTTAAATATCTTCTCCATTTTATAGTTGACCATACCTCACAACTGATCTTAAGTCATTGGACTACATAAAAGGTTATTAGAAAACACTGGCAATGATTTAAGGCTTATTGTAAATAGGATTCACTGGGCACCCTGTCCCCAAAAATGACTTCAATTATACCTGAATATCTTATTGTAGAAATATTGGGCTTTTATAAGATCATAGACCTTATCTTGGAGAAGCATCCTCATTCACTTTACACAAAGATTAACTGTGAGTAAATTGTGTCCTTTGACCCATTGAGAGATTGGAAGATGGCTGTATGATGCAGAAGTAGGCGATGGGAAGCAGGACCCCAGGTTCTGGACGTTGTTTCCAGGTGGAGTGGTCCTGCTACGATGTCAGTGTATCACTGAAGGGTCACCACATGTCTGAGCATCTGGAACCCACTAACAGGCCTGAAACAAAGGAAGGGTCATGCAGCATGAAGTCCATGAGGCCTGGTCCATCTTGGGGTTCAGTAACCCACAAGAACTTGAGTGCATAGAGCCAAAATGGGGAGTCAATACTGCTAAGTCAGTACTACTATCAAAGACGAAGCAAGGTGGGAGCCAGGAGAGACTAGTACATGCATCAAAACAAGTACATGGATCAAACTTCTCTTCCCCAGAGAAGACTTAGAGGGGGAGTAAGTTCACACATGTGTCTCTCCAACAATGAGCAGTGAGTTCGAGAGCACTCAGTGTGTAAGTGAAGCACCTAGGGGCCTCTGGCTGGAAGGCCCATGTGGGGTCCGAAATGGTACAGTTTCAAAGAGCACCAGGAAGGCCTGTAGACAACACTATGGGAGGAATGTGAGTCAGAGCCAAGACATGGGCCATTCATCACTGGGAAACAGGCTGATGCATGGGCACAGGGGAGGCCAGTGAGTAGAAAGGAAAAGTCCACCTGTAGCATTTAATCCTTGAAGCTGTACATGGGGTGCCTGAAGGTTACAACTAGGGGCAGTGAGCTTGGTAGATCATTCCAGAAATCTTAGCTGTGACCCTCAGAGAATTCCTTGTTATACCACAGGAGCCAAAACGTGTACCCCCACGTGTTTAGGAACCAGGATGCTTACAGCAAGGCAGCATGCTTCATTTTTTTAAAAAAAGCAAGAAAGAGAACAAGGTTTAAAAACTCATATTACCAAGTTGGGTGTGGTGGTGTGCACCTGTAACCCCAGCTACCTGGGAGGCTGAGGCTAGGGATCACTTAAATCCGTGGGTTCAAGACTACCCCGGGCAACATAGCGAGACCTAGTCTCTGGTTAAAAAACAAACAAACAAACAAAAAAAAAAACACACACATTAAGTTCTACCATGAAATGTTTTCTAGAATATAGTCTTGTGTGCTTTGACATGAAACATTAGACTTAAAAATGCCCAATGTTGTATGTATGGATCTTTCTCACATCTGACAAATAACCATGTTTGGGGGCCCCAGGTTCCTCCTGCATGCCCACACACTGTGTGCACAAGCACGACCTCTGCACAGGGTGAGGGCTCATCCTCGAGGCACCACATGTGCTTGGATTTTAAACCCTGCACAACAATAAGGCATCTTGGGGTGCTCTTAGCACTGAGCATCTGGATCAGATTTTCCCTGACATGGAAATGAACAATTGTATTTTAACTTCAGTTCCTCAGATAATGTTTGGAATAGTCCATTCCTTCTCAATAGAACATCAGGGTTCTGGATGTTTAGTGGGTTCTGGATGTTGGAATTAACTAATGATCTCATGCAAGGATAATAATAAATGTTCCCACTTAGTAAGCAGCTACTATCCTCCAGACACTTGCTTTGGAAATGCGTTTAGGCATCACTAAATTCCCCTGTAAAGTTCACTTTACAGATGAACTGTAGATTGTTTATTGACTCTTATTTTGTAGATAAACCAAGGCCAGGGGTAGTTTAAGGGACAGGGTGGCTGCTGAATTTTGTGTTTCATAAGTGTGACCACCAGGAACCTTCCACTGACCTAAAGAACCACAGCTGATTCCCATTCCTCTAAACCAGAGGTTGCTTCTCTGATCTTGAGGCTTTGGAAAGTACCTAGCAACAGGCAAGGGGTAGCAAGGGTTAACAGGGCAGCGGGTTCTGTTTTATGTGGCCTTCTCTGCCCCTCTGTGTCTCGAGGCTGGCTTCTGCAGCAACTTCATTAGCAGCAAGCTGCTAATTAAATTTCATATTTATGATCAGAAAATAAAATCATTGGACCTTTTTGAAATAGGGTTTTATGAGTTTTGGCTCTGGCAGCTGAGTCAGCAGGCAAGGGCCTGTGCTGATTAGAACTATGGTTTCAAGGCGGAGATAAATAAAACAAGTAACACTGAGGGGGAGGCTTAACCTGAAGTCTCTGGGCGGGCCTGGTCCTGAACAGGTTGGGGGCTTGGGTAGGACAGATCTGGGTCTGCCCTGGGAGATAGCTGCACCCTGGCTGAATGTAGGGCTCCTGCACAAAGACTCTGATCCAAGTGTGCTCATTTCTAGGGTCAAGTGGGGCTTTTTATTATAGAACCAGCTGTTCTGTGATCTGTTTTCTTCTTGCCATGCTAGAAAAGTCATTTTTCTAGAGACAGAAGTGGGAGTAATGACATTATTCCAGACCCACTAAAGATGAGGAGACCAAGATAATGTGATTTGAGAATGAGTAGAGTCCCTGCTCCGTGGCCACATTAGGTGGACATGGAATGGAGAACCAAGAACTGGCCTCTGTTCTCCAAGGGCAGATAAATGGGGGATGTAGGCAGGTGGCCCCAGGTGCCACCGAATAGGCAGCAGGTTGGAGGTCCTGAGGGAGGCATCTAGCTCCAAGCCTGGGAAACACTTGAGTGAGGCAGTCAGGAAAAGCATCACGTGGGAAGGGGCATTGATAAGTGCAGATTAGCAGGCTGAACAGGAGTTTGACAGTTGGAGAGGTTTCAGGGCATGTTTGTTTCCTGAAGGTGTCATTACACCGTACCACATACTGGGTGGCAGCCGTAAATGTATTGTCTTGTAATTGCAAGGCAGAAGTCTGAGTTCATGGTGTTGAAGGTCTGTGCACCCTCAAAAGGCTCTTGGGGACCATCCTTCCCACCTTGTCCAGCCTCTGGTGGCTCCAATGTTCTTGGCTGTGGTCACATCACTCCATCTTTGTCTCTATTGACACTATGTATGTCCTTGGATTTAGGACCCATCCATCCTGTATATCTACAAGGACCCTATTTCCAAATAAGGCCATATTCTAGATTTCAGGGGAACCTGAATGTGATGTGGAAAGGGAGTAAACTGTTCAGCAAATAGAAGACCTTACACAAACTAATGTCTCAAGCATTGACAAGGACACAAGGGACTGGCATTATCCTGCAGGAAACAGAGGGGTGGTATGGCATGCAGTCCCCTCCCAGGAAAATACTCAGAAATGCTGCTTACTTATATCCATCCACAGTCTTGCACTCGGATGTCCCAATAAAAAGTTCAAGAATGTCCGTCCATGGATGAACAGATGGACTGTGGAACAACCTCAGTGGCACACACTTCAATATAAAAAGAAATGGTTGGTCACTGAGCAAAGTACCTAGCAAAATAAGCCATACAGAGATGTCTTTTCAAACTCATCCCATGGTATACCTAGCTAAGGTGCATACAACTTCCTGATTATGCTGCGGTTATTTTCAGAAAATGAAAAAGAACAGAAATTCCAACAACACAGGTTGGAGAGAGAGTGGAATCAGGCTGACATGGTAGATTTGGACTCTGATATGTAGGACTGTGGAACATAGGCTGAGGAACCTGTCAGCTGTGCAGGACAGCAGAGATGCTGCAACTGCTGGGGAGGGAAAGAGGTTAACCTTTAAACCTGTCACCTTGATCCATTTACACCTGTCACCTTGATCCATTCACCCTTGACTCCATTGCCCCCATTTCCCTGTAAGGACTCTGCCTTCTGCAAACTGAGTGAGCCTGTGTACCTCCCTGGTATTGATACTACAGGGTCCCTCAGGAAATTTGGGAAGCAGCTTCCCTGGAATGTTCTAGAACCCACAGTTCCCACTGTCCCACCTTGCTCCTTGGTGCACTTCAATATGTCCCCTTGTGTGAGTCTACCCCTCCTCCCTGCCTCCCAGTGGCAAACCCACCCCAGTTGTCTGCAACACCCTGCAGAGAGCGCAGTCATCTCTCCCAGCCTCCCCTTTCATGAAAAGTCACCCACGAACTCTGCTCAGAACAAAAAAAGGAAGTATGGCAGCCCACCCCAGCCACCACCTCTGCCCCGCTAAAAATAGAGGCAGCTTCTGAGTGGGGTGTCATGTGGGCTTCCGGGAAGGCCACCGCTCTCTACAGCATCAGCGTTTTCTGGAGTCTGGCTGGCAGCACACTGGAAAACGGGGAATTTGGAGGACCACGGAGATACTCCTAGACAGACCTGGGACAGAGCTAGTTTGCAAACATGTGAGTATGTTTTCCATCTAACAGGTCCTTTTACTCCATGGCATATATGTGCCAACTGGTGAAGTAGCATTTTTATTTAGGGAGAATCTTCTGTTGGGAGCTGCTGCATTTTACCACTATCCCAGACTCCTCTGACTCCTGACTATAGCACATGCTCTTAAAGTTTCATGCATATTCTTTTCTTAACTTCTAGGAGAAGAAAAAAAAAAAACAAAGAATCTGAAACAGCTGGTGCTGAAGCAGTTATCCACTGCACAAAGCCTAGAACTGAACCAGAGAAGACTTAGTAAAAGTCTGCTGGTCAACTGTGGGCCAGACTGCTCTTACCTTCCTGTGCTGGTTTTTTCAGGTTTCTTCCAGCTCAGCACAGTGCAAAGGGCTTTGGGGTGAGCACATAGAATGTGTTCTTGTACAGGATGAGACACTCATGGCCCACACTGGGTGGAGAGGAAGTGTGTACAGGCTCTGCTTGCAGGACCCAGGGCCCTTTGCCTTTATCTGAAGCTCTGAGTCCTATAGTCATGGTCCTTCTGAAGTGTTGATCCTCGCTGGAGAGCACCTTTGATCATTTCCTCTGAAGTCCACTACATTTCCAAGGAGTCTGTTGCTAGATGTCCAGTAACTTACTCAAGGCCCAGCCCATGCCCATAAGTAAAATGGAACTAGAGACAGACACCGGAGAACGGAAAAGAGGTGGGAGACCATGCAAAATCCAGGGCAGCCCCATGCTGATGATGGGCTTCCCAAGGAGACTGGGGACCAGAGTCCCCAAGGGGGAGCTCACCCCCTTCCTGGATCTCTTGAAGGCATCTGAGAAGGTTCCTCATTTCCTAATGAGATGCTGCAGGAAGTTGTTAAGTCCTGTGGGGTTTAAGAAACTTTGCAGCCCCCAGGGAACTTTTGCTTGTTAGAGACTGTAGTTTACTTTTAGGAGGTTAACTGATGTAACTGGCTTAAAGATATAAGCTCGGTCTTAGAGACAGCCTTGAAAATGCCACGTAGAGTGATTACTATGTGATATCTGCATCACACAGCAGGATCCCTGGTTGCAGAAATTATGAGTGGTCCTGGCTGGTGTGCATCAGGTGGGGTGACGCTGAGCAGTCAGCCTCTGGCAGCCTCAAGTCCGTGCTGATCGAGATGCTCGGGTGTGGTTTTGATGGGAACCTGCTTTAGTTATTGGTGATTGTCTCATTTGGTGCATCCATTAAAAAGCCTTTCCTATTAGCATCTGCTATCTAAGCTTCTGCTTAAGTGGAATGTGCTAGAGAAGATAGATCTGAGTCTAAAGATTCCCAAATTCCTTTCACTGTGACTGTCAGAGACTCGGGAAAGTCTTTCCATCACAACTGTGTGGGAGGCGCAAACGGCAGAAAACAGGCTTCGGGTTTGCCGGTGCCTGTAGTAGAGAAAGTGAAAAGAAACGCCCACAGCCTCCAACGCGGCAAATTCATGCAAAGACACTTTACACAACAGGCCATTAAAAAAGAAAGGGGTGCTGCAGAAGCCTCACTCCCAACAGGCAAATCAGTGTACGCTGAGATGTTTTGTGGCAGTCTCTTCCTCACTCCCCTTATCGCTCAGATTCGTGGAAAATGTGAGTCTCAGGTTTTAAGTTTCAAACTCTCTCATGGCTTTCAAACAGGTGAGCCGGTCAACGGGAAATTACTCAAGCTCATGTGCCAGTGGCTCCGGTCTGTGAGGGGAGGGGCATGGCTCAAGGTCACTGCTCTCTCTCACAGCCTGCACCCAGCATCCCCACACCCAAGCCTCTCTGGACTGTCCTGCTTCATTTCTCTTTCCTTTTCTCGGCTGTGCACCTGTGGGCGCCAAATAAGGCTGGCCTGTGTTCTTGTTCCCTTTTCTCTGTCTGCACCCCCACTGTAACCCTCACCCTGCCCCTCCTCCCACAGCAACCTTAAACCATGACCCTCCTGATCCCCAGGCCTTCAGACCTGGGTTGAAAAGGTGATAGTGGCTGGGAGTGACTTCACATCCCTCGCCCCCTGAGCGCCCCTCCCTGCCTCAGTTCCCTTATGTCCTCATATGGAGTTGATGACTTTCCCACAGGACTGTTACTGGTTGTGGTTAATGTTGGTTCAGGACCCAGCACCTCTCATGTAATCAAAAAATTGTTGCTGTCTTTATTTCTTTTATAGATTGAAGAATTATTCATGTGACATTGAATTCACTGTTTTAAAGTAAATGATTCAGATGTATTCGATGCATTCACAGCATTATGCAGCCACCACCTCTGTCTAGTTACAAAATACTTCTAACACCCTAAAGTTAACTAAAACCCCAGCTACAATGGTAGTCACCCCATGTTCTTCCCTTCCATGAGCTTCCTATTCCCCCCATCCCCCCCACTCCCCATCCCATAAAAACTACCAGTTACTTTATGTCTCCTGGGATTTACCTGTTCTGGATAGTTCCTGTAAATGGAGTCACACATTTACTGTGTACTGGTGTGTGTGTGTGTGTGTGTGTGTTTTCAGTGAGGAAACACTGGTTCACAATATGGTACATGACTCAGTGGTCTATGTCCACACCTCTTCTGTGTATCCAGTGCACTGTTTTCAGGCTCAACCATGTTGTAGTGTTACCAGGACATCATTTCTTCTTGTGGCTGAAGAGTCTTCCATTGTGTGTAGATATTTTTATCTTAAGGGTCACTGGCATTGAGAGTTCAGGCTGCCAGGAAGATAAGGAATGCTGCCAGAGGGTGGTGGGAGAAGTGGAAACCTTGCTCAATGCCATAATGTGGCAAAGACACCAGAAGTTCCCCCCTCCCAGGGATCCTGCCCCTTCCGCACCCCTGAAGGCAAATCTCTGATCCAAGAGACTGAACTCCCAGCTGCCCCCATTGGGGGGCATATTGGAGAAACAGCTATGACCAGCCTTCCTGAGCTGCGTTTGGCTTTGCTCCTGAGTACATTATAACAATTAATTACAGCCAGCCTTGATTATCTCAAGTAATAGGGACCAGAATAACAGAGAGCTAATTGAAACGGGGGCTGCAGGGGTTGGAGGAAGGAGGGGCTGTTCCATGAGAACGCTGTTTATTTTGTAGTTAATAATGAGTAAAGAGACCCTTTTTGGGTCTCACTCTTTTTCCTCCTCTCTCCTGCTCTCAGATGCCTACCATTTAATTGGACTCACAAAACATATTTTGCTCCCAACATAGTGAATGCTCAATTAATGCATTAGAGCGAACTTACTCCCTTGCCATCTCTTTGGCAGAGCGTTCCAGGATAGAAAATCCGACTGGTTTGAATTTCACTTCTGTGCCTGCCTCATCTCACATGGAAATGCTCACTGTTTTAATAATAGTTGCGACTAGTTATAATAATAGTTATGACTATCATTAGAACAATAAGCACCGGATGTAGGCATCATGCTTTATTCAGCTAGAAATGCCGCTGATAAATGGTAATGTTACCACAAGACACAGAGAAGGGGAAACGGGACAAATCAGACATCTGGAACCTCTAGCAAACTGGGTCACCGGTCCCACAAGGATGGGGAGTTGCTGCCACTATTCTAGCTTCCCTGTGAGTCCTTTCTTGAAGGAGCCTGTGTGCTAAATAGTGACACAGCTCTCTTCTTTGGTTGCCCAGTTAAAAACCCAGTTAAACACACTGTGTGTCCTGCAGCTTTCTATCAGCAGCTTTGTGATTGTTCCTTTTCTCCCGGGAAGCATCGTCAAAGTCTGGAGTAACTGCAGTTTGGTAACAGATGACCTAAGTATGACCGCTCAGTTTCCCACTCCTCTGTGCCACAGCAATCTTCTCTTGGACTCATCTGCCTCCGCCTCACCGTCTGCCATGGGTTTTGTTCTTGAATCATCCCGTCCTTCTCTGATATTGAATGAGTGCCCGCTGCGTGTCAGACACCGCAGCATATCAGGCGCTGTGCCTAGGTTGTCCAGGACCATGCCTTCTGAAGGTCAATTGGTGAAGTGACCACAAGTTTCCTCTGATTTACACAACAAGGGACAAGCATGTCGGCCTTAATCCAAAAAGTTGCTGCCTGTCCTGGGTTATCCATTTTCAAAGGATTAGGATTCCACACACTGACCTGAGTCCTCACACACCCATGGAGAGAATAGGTGCTCCGGGACAATGCGCAAGGCCCTTCCGATTAGGTTGTGCCCCAGGGAAGGAGCACTTGCAAGCACCAGTTGTTGCCCTAACACTGATGTGAAGTTTGGAAGCAGCACCCACCCGTGAAGTCTCCCCGACAGAGTGGAGTAGCAGCTGGTTTCTCTGCATTTCCCCCAGTTAAGAGGGCTTGTGATGACTCTGTCCCTGTAGATCAGAAACTAGAGGGATGTGTATTCTGGACGTCTAGTCCATGACCGAATGAGAGTGCAAGATAGATTGGTGGTTGGCTCTGAATTGCAAGCGCAGCAAGACAAGCTGGGTACAGATGAAGGGCGTCCGATCCCGTCAGCAGGCTGTCATGGTGAAAACCCTCCCAGCACATGCAGAGATAAAGGTCTTACCCACTGAAGGGAGGAGACTATAACGAGGAAAAGAGCCAGCGTTTATCCATTGGAAATCAATCACTTTATAAATATTAAACGCCTGCTTATGTAACATGCTTGCTAGGCCGCAGGACTTCCAAGGAAATAAGAGGTGGGTCTCTGCCCAGAGAATCACAAGCAACAAGATCAACACAAATAGATGTTAACTACATTGGCTGGGAGAATTTCAAATCAGACACACAGACAAAAGGATTAAGAACAAATCAAGTTTTTCTCTAAATGCTCTTTGGTGCAGAGGTAATTACGCAGGACAAATAGGCAGGGACTGCTTGTTTCATCTGAAATGAGCTGCTGCCTTCTGAAGGGGGGAGCTAAGCAATATTGACTAAGTGCCTACCACGTGGGCTGCAGCAACCCCAAGATGGAAGTGCTGTCTGCACAGTTTTACAGACCAGTGAACGAGGCTCAGAGAGTTCCAGCAGCATGCCTACAGTCACACAGCATCAGATAACAGGACAGAGTTCAGATGCAGGACCCACACTTTAGACCCACCTTGTTCCTTTCCCCTGGAACACAGAGGAAAGCGGTCAGATTCCTCTCTTTATGCAAGATAGTTTGGTTTGATTTTCTTTTTTGTTTGATTAGAGTAGAATCCCTAGTATGTTCCCTTATCCTTCTCTCTGTCTGGGGGGAGAAGGGGGTGAGTACAACAGTGTCTCTCCCAACAAGTATGACCTACTTTAACCTCTCAAAGACAGACGCTGCGTTCCCTTCCTGTGGGTCCCCTGCAAGTGAAATCCTAGTCACCCAACTCTCTAAGGTGGCAACAGAAGCACTCTTCAGAGTCTGTCCACTTTAACAAAGTCACTCTAACCCAGCTCTTCAAAACCACATCCCTTTTTCCTTTCTTCTGTGGCTGGAAATTTGCCAGTGAACTGATGTATGAGAAAGTTCAATTTTGACCTCAAGCCTTAAACACTTCGGGGTAAAATAAGGAAGTCTGAGGTCTAAATAAAACCCAGCTCTGCTGTTTCCTGCACCAGTGTTTCGAACAGACCTGAAGGCCTTTCAAGAAAGAGACACTGGGGGCCCGGTGCACCCTGGGGCAGGCCAGGCCCAGAGCCTCCTCCTACAGTGAAGGCCTCCTCCGTAGTTCAGTTGTTGGTGTTGCCCTTGAACAAGGACCATGGGAGAACCAGAAAACTGGAGGCCAAAAACATCCCTCCCTTCTACACTATCCTTCTGCCTCATTCCATATAAGTAAAACCTAAAGTCTGGGTTTTTCTAGATGCCAACTTTCTGGTTGATTGAAAGAGTTGGTGGTTATTTTCAAATATGAGAAAATATGTTTCTAAGTGTTAACTGCATTTACCTGTTCCCATGATATTTCACAAAGTAGACCACCCCACAACTGGAAATGTATTTTAAATTGATTGCTACATCAATTCTAAGTATATTTCCAGTGTGTTTTCTGAACGCAGAGTTGAGAATCCAGTGCTCCTGTGGGCAGCTCACTTCCAGACCTCAAAGGCAGCCAATGATGCTGTAGTGTGCTCTGGACCCTAGAGCTAACTCATCCGAGCTATAGGAGTCACCCCAAGACCGCTGCGGATTCCCTTGTCAGCACTGTGCTACGACCCATGTTCACACTCTGAGCTCTGCTCACCTTGAGTAAGTGGTTTAGACCTGGTTGGCGCCCAGACTTCCTTCTCCTTCCTCTCTTCATCAGGCACCTGATTCCATCTCTCACCTCCTTTTTCTTCTTCCAATGAACCTGCAAGGTCTTCTTACCATTGCGCCTTCTTACCAAGTGCCTTCTCTCTCCGTGTCTCCTTAACTCTGCTCTAGACAGCCCGCAAATTGTCACTTGTGCTTTATCCTCACTTGTCCTTCTCATTTTCCCCCTGAATCTTTTCATGTTCAGTTTCTTTCCTTTTTCTTTTCTGTCTTCCACACATAGTGATACTCATTGAATCAGATGAGTGAATGAATGTCTCAAAGTCTCTCTGAAGCATCCTCATTACCAAACTTGGCAGACATTCCCCCATAGATGCCCAAAGACCTTGGGTCCCCGCCTGGTCTGCCATTTTAACCTCGGCTCATGCTCCCTCCGGGTTCCGGTGCCAGCCAAGTGAAATGAGAAGATGAAAAGGCAAGATTTAAGGTCTGAATATGGCTCCCACAGAACCTTCTAGTATTTGTTCTTGGCTGCTCTCCGAGTGCAGCTCTTATTTGATGTTGCTAGTGACCTTTTCTCTAAAATGCAAGGGTCCAGCCTTTTTACTTAGAAGATTCTTGGAGATGCTTGGTTCACCCCATACACTCATCTACCAGCCCCAAAGACTCCCAGAAGCAGGATTCTGCTGCTTAATACTCAAGTTTAGAGTCATGCCTTTCCCGTATCCAATTTTGTCTCTTCTAAACTGTCTCTTCAGTTCTCAAAATCAAAAGAACTCATGGCTTCCTCTCACCCTTTTCTGTGCTGCAATTAAATTTCTCTCTATGATTTATGCACCAAAATGCATGTTCCCATTTAGAGGTCAGTTTTATGTAGTGGTAACCCCAAGTTTCCAGCCCAAACTCTAGAAGGAGTTATAGTTATTCACTCTGCAGATGTGTGGAGAGCAACCTGCATGCCAGGCAGTGTGCTAGAGACTCACAGATGACAGACACACAGGCCCTCTCTGGAGGAAATCAGAGCAGGTATGGAAATAACTCATGAAAATCAAGGCAAAAAGCACACAAATACTGTTTATGCACAGCATCTTGGTGATAGGAGGAGGGAGATACCCCTCCCACTTAAGTGAGAGGGGAACAAGACCTCACAGAATGACCAGCTCAGCCTGATTGTATGACTCTTGCTCCCCAAATTCTTCTTGGTTGCTGATCCTGAATACAGTTCTGTGTCAGGGTGACAGGGATGATTTCTATCATCAAACCTTTGGTCACTGGAGCATTCATTTCATCACTTACCAAAAAGCATGTATGTGCTACTATACAGTGTGGTTGCAAACCGAGGCTTTGACACTGACTTGAAGAATTCAAAGAGGGACAGTAGACTCTCTCCAAGTGTCTTCCAACACATAAAGTCAATAGTCAAGACATGGAAGACTTTGGCAAAGGAAAGTCAAAGCAAAGTGTTCTATATTTTAAATCACAGAGGATCCTATTGGAGCTGTCCTACCTACTTAAGTGTCCGTAGCAAACACCCTTTGGTTGATCAGGCTGAAAAGGCATCAGCGGGAGAGAATAGGGCTTCATTATCAGCAAGGCCAGTCCCATAGCAAGCTACCCTTCACAGCAGCCTGAGAGAGTGACCTCACTCTGCGATTTGGGTTTGGCAAAGTGGCCTAGCCATGGCTCACCATGCTCATCGGAGCTGTCAGTTTGCTGTATGTGTGACTCTGGAATCCAGACGGAGTAAATGCTCATAAAGAGCCAATGTGATAAATTGATACGCATTTCAGAACAATTTAAACCTGTCATTCCTAATTGTGCTTTTTTTCAAACGTGTGTCTGCAGTGGTGGTAGAAAAATGAGAGCTGGGAGAAAAGCAATCTCCTTTGGAAATGCAAGAGGTGTGTGCCCTTCCAAAATTCCTCACCCTGGTTCAAGTCGGAAGCTATGACAGTATAAGTCTGAAAGTAGAGGCGGACAAAGGGGTCGGTGTCTCTGTAAAGTCTTTGAGCTCCAGCTTGAGTAAATATGCCATCCCGCCCATACCTACTTGCTACTCATGCTTCCTCCGTTCCTAAAAAACACCAAGTTCAGGCATCTTATTCACAGAAACTGTTGACCCTTTGCCTGGGTCAGTGCAGCTGGATGAAGCCTCTCGAGGCACTTCAGGTATAAATATGACAAGTATCCTGGTGTCTGAGGAGGTCCCCAAGGGAAGTCAGTGCCCCTGGCTGAGGGGCAGGGTATGCTGGGATGATGCCAAGAAGGTTCAGTGTTGCATGAAGGGGAGAAGTTGGGTATGTGTGGAATATGAGAGCTAAGTTGGGCTCCAGCAGGTCTGACAGATGCTGGAGAAGTGACTAGGAATTGACTGAAAACCCAGAGCCCCAGCGCAGGATTTGAGGCAGGACCAGAGCAGGCAGGTGAGGTAAATCATCTTGCCTATGTATTGCAAGCCGGGGATGGCTAAGCGAACGGACAATGGTTCAGTCTGTTAGTCGCTGCTTCCTGGGCAATACCTTATCTCCCGGTGGCATTGCTAACCCCCCAGAGTCCTCCTATTTGTTTCTGTCCCCTGTAGCACTCTATACGTAGTACTTAGTCTTTATTGATTGCTTGCTTACTCTAGCTTTGTAACTAGAAAATAAAGGAACAGGCATGAACAGATAGTTAAGGCAGCTGCTCAGATTGTAGGACTCAAAAACATGTCACAGAAATCAATATGGCTTTCTAGAAGGCTTGGATTTTATTCATCATGTGTATCTGTTAGGCTGTATTTCAACTGCAATTAATGGATACAAAATCAGTTTTATACATGCTAAGGATTTTATTATTCTCATGAACCCAGAACTCAAAAGTTAGCTGTCCAGTCCTACCATCAGTGACCTAAGAATCTTATAGCATCCTGTGCCACCAAACTCAGAATAGACTGTATCTTCAAACTCATAAGATAGTTGCTCTTCTTCCAAGCATTGCATCCACATTCCGGGTAGGAAGACAGACAAGTGAAAGGGTCATCTCACCTGATCCTGCCCACTCTAAAGAACCTCTCCTGGTGAATTTCCCTTTCTCTTTAGATCTCACTGGCTGAATTATGTCCCACAGCCACCTCTAGCTGCAAGGGAGGCTGGAAATAAAGCTTCTATGTGGACATAGTAATGCTCCAAACAAAATTGGAACTCTGTTAATAAGTTAGAGAGAATGGATATTGGGCTGGCAGCTGGCAGTGTCTGCCACTCCACTGTGAATTTAAAACGATAATTGCTGCTTTCAAAATATGTATCAGTGAAGCTCTACTGATTGCTGTACACATGTTAATTGATGGGAAATATTATCATCTCAATATTTCAGTTGAATGAGCTAAGACAGAGGTTAAGAAGTTAACTGGGATGCCAGAGAAGAATCTTGCAGGCAGAATTTTCTAGATGTCTCTCTTAATATCCTTTTTAAGGAATAAATGGAAAGGGGATGGGAGGAGAGAGACACACATAAAGGGGTGATTTTGGCTCTTTGCATAAAGTTTTCAGTTCAGGGCTATAAACACTCTAGATGGTGGGGGTGGGGGTGGAAACCAGTGTCTCTTTAGTCCTTTCTTACAGGCAGTAGATCATCCTTTTTTAAGTCACCCCCCTCCACCCCTCTCCCCACTTTTTGCCAGGAGTCTTTTTAATTAAGTGAAGGTTTCATTGGAATAATTAAACCCTCCATCTCAAGCATGCTAATCAATTAACTAGAGATGCATTTATCTAACTGACTGTTAGCCCTTCTAGTTCCAGAGCTTTTGTACTGGGAAAACTCTTGTAGATGTCTGTCCCATAAAGACAGCTCATTCAAAAGGGTTGATACTCTGGATTTGAAGTCTCCTTCTTTATTTTATTCAAGGTTTAATTTTAATTATTCCCCCACAGATCTATCTTGAACATCTACTAAGAGGAAGGTCTCATGCTAAGTTCTCTGGGGCCATGAAGAACTGAGACAGAAAAGCATGTGGGAAGTAATTGAACTCCAAACCTGTGTCCTCTTCTTTGAAGGCTAGTAAGAGTATCTGCCTCATAGGATTGTACTAAACAAAATCACTCTGTAGAGGATTTAGCACAGTTTCTGCATTTAGCAACTATCATGCACCTTTCATAGGCAGCAATTAGAGGATATATGCTCCAGTAGAAATGACATAACAAAGAGGAAGGTCTGGAGTACAGGGAGCAAGGAATCTAATTGGTTAGATTAGATACTTTGCTTACTAATTGTTAGTTGTGACCATAGCAAGTCTAATTAAGATCACATGATATGGAGTCAATGGGTGCTTAATTGGAGTCTACTCCTTGCTTAGTGACTGTGAGACCCCACCCCATTAGTGTACTCTCTGATCCTACCCCCTCATCATAAAATAGGAAGAATGGAACCTGTGTTATCAAAAACAGCTGTGAATATTAAGCAAGGTGGCAATCTGTGAACTGTCAAAAGCATTATTAAGGACAGACTATGGAAAGCATGCAGAGAATGAGAATAACTGATTCTTTATACTTAAATATATTCTCCATATTCCCAATTATTGACTTTTATTTTTCTTTTTGACATGTTTCTCTGTTTGTGGTTTTTTTTACACAGATCATACATGTGTCATGTAGGGTCTACAAAAAGTATAGCAAGTTTGTAGTGGAAAATATTAGTACCCAACCTGGTCATCACCATCCCCATCCTGATTTCTGGAGGCACCAGCTCTAACTCTTCTTCACTTACTTTCTTCTGTTATTTACCTCCTTATTTCTAAATGATTTTTCCAGTTGCCCCACCATTTTGCTACAGCATATCTCCAGTAGCTTCCTAAGAAAGAGTACATGGATCAATGTTTAGAGCCCTTGCCTATCCAAAAATAATGTTATTCTATTATTTAATTTCACATATAATAGTTGACATAAAAATCTAGGTTAAAAACTCTTTCTGCCAAAAATGTAAAGGCATTGCCTCATCGTCTCCCAGCTTCCAGTGCTACTAATGAAAAATCTGGCTCCAAACTCACTTCCAGTCCTTTGCATGTGACCTGATGTTAATTCTCAGGAAACTTTGAGGGTTTTCTCATATTTCCCCAGAGCCTGAGATTTTAAAATAATGTTCTGAGATGATTCTTTCCTACTAATTGTACTGAACACTCAAAGGGCCCTTTAAATCTGAAAGCTGGCCGGGCATGGTGGCACATGACTGTAGGTGGCGGCCTAGGAAGCCACAGCAGGGGCCAGGGGTTGCAGTTCAAGTCCTGCCTGGGGCACGTAGCGAGACCTAGCCCCAAAAAAATAGCTGGGCGTGGTGGTGCACGCCTGTAATCCTAGCTACCTGGGAAGCTAAGGCTGGTGATGACTTGAGCCTGTGGTACCCCAGGCAATGTGAGCCTACGGTTCCATGGGCAAAAATAGCAAGATCTAGTCTCACACACACAAAAAAAAAATCTGAAAGCTTGTGTTCTTACCTTCATCAGGTATTGTTTCTCTAAGAAGCTCATTCCTTAATTTATATTATAGCCTCAAAAGGTATACAAGGAAAGAAACATAACCTCTGTGATCATGATGATTTCTAGTTATTGGATAATACACCTTCTAAACCATCTCTTCCTGCCCCACGCCCACCCCTAGTTTCATATATTCCTTTTCTTCAACTTTGTATTAACTTTTGGGGAGAATTCCTCAACTTCATCGTACAAAGTTCTATTGATTATAAAATTCTGCTACCTTATTTTAATTGCCAAAAACATTTCTTGTTCGTTAATGTTCTTTTTATGTCTTGTTCTTTGATTGTATTGTTTTATTGCACTGTGTTGTAGATGTAATGTCTGATCTCTTCATGAATTTTAATTATCAAATTGTTTTTGCAAGTTTTCTGTTATTCTCTGTATTGTCTGCTTCCTGCAGGGTCCTTGTATCAGGTTTGTCTCTTTTGATTTCTTCCTTCACATGGAGGCTTTCCTCAAACATCAAGTGATCCTTGGTGCTCTGTTTGTCTTAGGTGAAGGCAACAAAAATGGTATGCCCAATTCTGCTTGTCTGCTGAGGGGCTTTGTTGTAGGGTGATGGGCTCCGACAGTGCTTGAATAGCAACAGTGATAGGGAACCTGTAACGTACTGAGTGATTGATAAGCAGCAGTTGTTCTTCCTAACCCTGAGCCAATATCTGCTATCTCAGAACTTCTTTTTAGTTCTGTGTAAGCTTGTGTGTTAGAATAATGTTTCGGAGAGATTTTACATGTGCACTCTCTGGGTAGAGTTCTTTAAAAAGCAAACTCTTAAAAAGAGTAATTCTAGAAAATGTGGCACAGTGATTATGAGGGAGTCAGAGTGTTGGGCTGAAACCTTGCCTTCCACACTGCTAGTTATATGAACTTGGCCTTCTGGCAGGCTGAAGTTTCTTGTCTATGAAGTAGGGCTGATGGTGGTGGTGGTAGTGTTTCAGCTAGTAAAATGTTAGACCTGTAAATCAGCTTCTAGGAGACATATCCTATACATTCTCCCTGACCTTAGGACCTGGTTCTCCAAGATGTAATCAAATTCTAAAAGAAAAATTTGAGCCTTGTTCGGGGTTGTCTTGTACCTCATTTTCCCCACCCTATATTGACTTATTAAGTAGTTATACAATTCTACACAAAACTATTTCTCCTTCTGCACAATTTTATATATATATATATATATATATATATTTTTTTTTTTTTTTTGAGACTAGGTCTGCTATGTTGCCTCGGGTAGTCTTGAACCCGCAGATTCAAGTGATCCCTAGCCTTAGCCTTCCGGGTAACTGGGATTATAAGCATGTACCACCACGCCTGGCTTGCAATTATATATTTCTTATGATTAATTTTTGAAAAGGCTTTTATTCTGATTATAAAAGAATACGGCTTCCCTCCTCAAGTACAAAACGGTGTGTTTTCCTTTGTCCCTACTGCCTTAGGCTGGTGCCCCACCCTGGTTCTCAGTGCTGATGCCAACCCCTCACCCTCCCCCCCCAACCCTTCACCCCCCTCTGAAAAGCAGGCAATCCATTGGGAGGCCAAGGAGAGGGTGTCCTCCAAAGAAGCATTCTATTGCTACCTCCCCCAGGCCAGGGGCACTGACAGTTCACTCCAATCGGAGCTGACAGGGGCAGCTTCTGTCAGCCCTAGGAGATCTGGTGTCATCTATGATTAATCCTCAAAGCCAAAACCAAGCAAGTTTCTGATTAAACAGTGGCAGCAGCCCAGGGTCCCCATCACTCCCAGGTGGAGTGATTGGTCATGGGGCAGCTGCTTGAGGCACCCACAACAGGGTACCCCTGTGAAGGTGGGTATCAACTCCCTGACCTTTTCCTGTCCCCCTAAAATCCACAGCTCAGCTGGATTCCTGGACTGGCTGCACCAGGCATTGTGATGGTCTTGTCAGTCACCATAAGGAATGCCACCTTGGGGAAATTACAGTGTGTACCCTGGCATGTCCCGGCCCAAACTGGAGGCTGAGGACATAATTCACAGTGAAGGGAATTCTTCTGGGCTCAGAAGTGTGGTTTGGTGCTTTTGACCTAATGAATGAGTAGCTGATTAGAACGTGCCTGGTCTACAAATGTTATCAAAGATCTTCCACGTGGGCTTCGAGTTGCCCCTGAGGCCAACCTCTGCTCTTCTGTTCATTCCCAGAGCTCTAAGGACCTGCAGCCATGACCTTCCAGGATGACCATAGTCTGAACCAAAAGCCCTTCTGTCCCAGCAGTTCCCATGATAGGCACCGCGTTGCTTTCACTGGGAGACATGTGTGCCTTGTACATGTCCTTTTCTTCCAAAGCAAAGCATCACTTTGATACCTTAAGTGTTCTTTCTCTTTCTGACCTTCACCCCTCACAAAGTCAGGTCATCTTTCTTTTTACAGACCCCAGCCACTGCTACTCCAGGTCCAGAGGGAACCTTGCCTAGGGGAAGACCAGCCCCAGCTAGGAGGTGTAGAAGGCTGACTTCTAACTGGAGAGTAACTCCCTGCCCTCGAGCACCAGCCACATGCCGGGTACGTAATGCATATCACCTCCTTTCTACCAAGAAACATATAAAGTGAGACTTGCTCCAGACTCACTGGGGGCGTGGAAAGGGGAGAAAGGAGTGCCAGGAACATCCCCAAAGAAGTGGGGGCTCATGGTGCATCTGAAGAAGCTAGCACGGGGGATGCAGTGGAGGACTGGAAACAGCCCACGCAGGGGCCAGGACAAATATTTGGAACTTCATCACAATAGCAACAGAGGACCACAGAAAGATGTTTTGAATGCACAAAGAAGGGAATCATTCCCAGCAGGCCCTCGGAGTTTGTCCACAAGTAGGTGATCTAGGCTCTTGCAGATCTAGGCTCTTGAGGCTGCTTTGCCCAGTGTTTGTGGGAAGACTGATGTGGTCTAGGGTTTGAGTCAAGACTGGAGGCCAACACCTGCTGAGGGTTGGTCAGCACTGGCACAGTTCTGACTGAGCTTGAGAGGAGGAGGGTCCCCAGCAAGGTAGGCTGTGAAGATGTGGAGCCTTGGCATTTCACAAGGCTCTCCTGGCAGGTTATTTTCAAAGAAAATGCTTCCATCAACTGCCTAACCATTGACACCAGCTCTGGGTTTGTCCCAGGTGGTGGCCCCGAGTCAGAATCACTTACAGTGAAGTGTTTGGGAAGGGAAATACACCTGAAATGGTGTCTAAGATCATTTGTTTCTTTCAAGGCTCACTACATTCTTCATGGTATTTTTTCCATGAAATTTTCATACATGAAACTATGTGTATGTTTACGTGTGTACACATATGTGTTTATGAGACAATAGATATGTTCCCAGCTGAAGTGGCAGTACAACTTCCAGTGTCACCAGCATCTCCTGGGTGTACCTCCAAGTCACAACTACTGTCATGCTTCTCTCCTGGGAGGGGACATCCTGCTGACACTCATCACCCTTTGTCCCTCAGTCTCATTTTCCTGTAAATCCAAAGCAGTGCATGTTTTAGAAATGTGCAGATGGTCTCATGCTGTATGTACTACATACAGCCTTTTCTGCTCACCATCACTTCCCTGGAGTTACTTTGTGTTGTGTGTTGCACGTACTTCCTTTCATTTCCCCTGCTGCTGGGTATGCCTTGTTAAGTAGATGTGCTAATTGTCCTCTGCTGCATCTAGACAAGGGTGTGGTCTCTAGGTTTTTGGATGCATGAAGCCACTGTTGAACATTCTTGCCCTTGTCTCCTGGTGTACAGAGATCTATTCTGGGGCTCCTGTAGAGGAGGGAAGGCTGGGTTGGGCAGTTAGCTAGCTGAACCAACTGAAGTTTACTTCTACCACTAACACATGACTGTGTTATGAGCAGGTAAGGCCCTGCTCACCTTACCCCTCAACTCTTGAGAGAACAGATAGCCAGGGTCATGGTTCCTCCTGGCTCAACTTTTGTTGCCATGTAAATGCTAATCCTTAACTCTGCTGCTTGAGTTTTACCTCCTTATGTACATAGCATGTAATCTGTGGAATTCAATTCATAGGATGTTGACTCTGAAATCAGAAAAGGCGAGTTTATGTTCCTCTCTGAATGGAAGTGACTAGACTGACACATTGTCAGTGTAAGTGATTGTAGTGAAGGGATTTATATTGCTCCGAACCACTGTATATCAGTGAAAGGACCAGTGGAAGTCAGGACTTCAGTCTGTGTAGCAAGATGTTGTCTGCAAAGTTCGTTGGATATAATGGGGACAGGATCCCCATTTTTAGTCACTTAAGTAAGTGGTTACTCCTAACAGCAAATTTATATTTTCACTCAAGATTCTTTACATGTAACCAAAACCCTCTCAAAACAACTCAAAATAATGGGGAGAGTTCTGAAGGCCTGCAGCAGGGACATGTGGTCAGGTTACAGGATGGGAACTGGAGTTATATACCTATATACCCTGAAAACTGACTCCTGCCACTGTCTATCTCCCACTCTCACCCATGTCTGCTTCTTCAGTATCCCTCCACCTTCTCTGCCTTCATCACCACCACTGCCTGTGTCTCTGCTTCACCACAACAGCCTCCAGGTTGCCCTTTTAGGTGTTCCCCCACAATGCATGGAGCCAGCCAGTTATCTCTTCTTCCATATGAAATCCCCTGGTGAAGGAATTGGATAGCTGCAGCCCAACCAATGGATTGGGCCTCCTTGAGCAGGTCAACTGGCTACAGCTAAAGGGTCTATTTGGTACAAACAAGATATCAAGGCTATGGTGCTCTGAAAGGATATACAAAGAGAAACTCAGAGTTGGGTACTGGTGTATTCATCACCCTATACCAAGCATTCATCAAAGATGAATGCTTTGATAGTTTTTCTTTTTTTCCCCAAACTATACAAGTAATATATTGATATTTGTTTGTTGTAAATACTAAAACAGTATAACTTTTAATTTCTCCTTGACTGCTAACATCTGAATTAATTTGCCATCCTAGATATAATTATTGTGATCAGATACTTTGAAATTGCCCCCTCCATTCCTTCTTCCCTCCTCCTCATAAATCAGACCACCTTCATAGTTACTGGTGAATATCTGAATGTTTTTCTTGTAAGATCAGAACAAGACATGAATGCCCACTCTTCCCACCTCCGTTTAACATTGTGTAGGAGGTTCTAGACATGGCAGTTAGACTAGGAAAAGAAATAAAAGGCATCCACAGGAAAAAGATAGAAGTAAAACTAGCATTAGTTGTAGATGACATTCTTTCATGTAGAAAATCATAGAAATTCACTAACAAACCATTAGAATTAATAAGTTACTTCAGTAACATTTTAAAATGAAAAATCAATGTGCAAAAATCAATTGTGTATCTATATGCTAACAATGAACATTCCACAGATGAAATTAGGAACTGATTTACATTTGCAATATTGTCAAAAAGAATAAAATGTTGGGAATAAATTTAGCAAAAGATGTTTGAGATATGTATATTAAAAGATACAAGATGTTGCTAAAAGAAATTAAGGATTAAATAAATGGAAAGACCCATATTCATGTTTTATAATACTCAATATTGTTCAATTCTACTGTGCTACAAATTGTTCTACATAGTCAATGATTGACTATCAAAATCTCAGATACATTTTTTTTGGAGATGTCAACTGTTGATCCTTAAGTTCACATGGAATTACAAGAACCTGAATAACTAAAACAATCTTTAACATGAAGGGTTAAGTTGGAGGACACATACTTACCAATTTCAAAATTGCCTACAAATCTACAGTAATGAAGACAGTGTGGTAATGGTATAAGGACAGATGTGTGCATCAATGGAATAGGACTAAGAATCCAAAAATAAGCACTTACTTTATGATCAACTGATTTTTGACAAAGGTGTCAAGACCATTCAATGGAGGAAGAATTATCTTTTCCATATATTGACTATATTGAGACAACTAGATGTTCACAGAGAATACAGTTAGACCATTACCTCACATTATACACAAAAAAATTAACTTAAGATGTATCATTGGCTACCTGTAAGAATTGAAAGTATCTAACTTTTAGAAACAAAAAGGAAGTAAATCTTGACAACCTTGAGGTAGACAGTGGTTTTTTGGATACACATTCAAAAAGAACAAATAAAAAAAGAAATTGGACTACCAAAATATGAAAATTTTTGTGCAACAAATAATGAAGTGGAAAGATAACCAAAAGAATAGATTAGATAATAAAGGACTTGCATCCAGAGCACATGCGTATTATTACAAGACAAACAACGCAGTGTAACAATGGTCAAAGAACTTGAATAGCCATTTCTCAACATACAATAACCAATATGCACATGAAAATGTACTCAGCATCATTAGTCACTCGAGAGATGCCATAATAAGGTACCACTTTCCCCCAGTCAGATGGCTATAATTAAAAAATGGACAATCACAGTATTGGCAAGGATAGGGATTCATTAGAACCCTTACCTATAACTGTAATATAAAATAGTGAGACCACTTTAGGCAACAGTTTAGCAGTACTTCAAAGTGTTTAAAATAGAGAGTTAGGATAGACCCCAGCAATTCCACTCTTCTATCTGTCCCAAACAGATATCTCCAATTTTACCCATACTACACACAGAGAAGTTGTACATGAATCTTCATAGCATGGTTCATATTAATCTCAAAATAAAAACAACTCCAATATCCACCAATGAACAGATAAACTAACCGTGGTTTATCCATACAAGGGAAAATTAGTCAGCAATAAAAAGTAATGCACTGACACACATGACCACAATTAAGACCTTATAATAGGTGAGCCGGGTGTGGTGGTGTGCACCTGTAGTCCAAGCACTGGGAGGCAAAAGGTCTGGGATCGCTTGAGTTCGTGGGTTCAAGACTACCCCAGGCAACATAGTGAGACCTGTTCTCAAAAAACAGTCATGCATAGTAGTGCGCACCTGTAATCCCAACTACCTGGGAGGCTGAGGCTGGGGATCACTTAAGTCCACGGGATCAGGACTACCCTGGGCAGCATAGCAGACCTAGTCTCAGAAGAAAAAAAAGACATTATGCTAAGTGAAAGATATCAGTTTCCAAAGACCACATGTTGTATGATTCTATTTTGTAGGAAATATCCAGAACAGACACATCTATAGAGACAGAAAACAGATTAGGAGTTGCCAACTGGAGGAGCAGATATTGGACGGAAATCAGGAGTGATTAATCAGAGTATGGAGTTTCTTTGGGAAGGGGTGATGAAAAAGTTTTCAAGTTAATTGTGGTGATAGTTGTACAATTCTGTGGCTATACTAAAAACCACTGAATTATATACATTTAAAAGGTAAATGATATGGTATACGGGTATTTTTAAATTAATTAGATCTTTATATATCAACCTAGATAAATCTCAAAAATTAGAGAGAAAACTGGTTGAAAAAGGAAATGAGGAAGCATATAAAGCATGATATATATATGTGAAAATGTAAAATAAAAAATGATAGTATATGTTGTTTTATAGAAAAACAAATTCTTAGTAAGATATAAAGAGTTAGATGGAGATATACGATGACTGCAAAATATACGATGACTGCAAAAATTTCCCGCATATAAATTTTTTTAATGTTTCTGGCTCTTCTGCCCATTGTTTAGTATGTAAGGAAATATATGTCTTTACTCATATACCTTAAATAAAAGATAAAATGCCATGCATATTTTACTCTACTTTTTTTAACTTAACAATATATTCTAGAGATCATTCCAAAGGAGTTTACAGAGCTATTCCAGTGAGGCTCTTTTATTAACCTTGTTGGGATTTATGTCTAAAAGGAGGAGGGCCAGAGATGGATGACTACATGGAGACACTGAAGGACGAGGAGGATGCCTTATGGGAAAATGTGGAATGCAACCGGCACATGCTGAGTCGCTACATCAACCCAGCCAAGCTCACCCCCTACCTGCGCCAGTGTAAGGTCATCGATGAGCAAGATGAAGATGAAGTACTTAATGCTCCCATGCTGCCATCCAAGATCAACCGGGCAGGTAACCTTGGGAGTTACTGTGTAGCAAAGGGTGGGCTACCTCTAGTGGCAGCTTCAGGAAACTAGATTAACTAGACCCAGGTGAAGTTTCTGAGTCAGCGTCCATACAACCACTTAAACGTGGGTCCATACACCTCTGCTCACCCCTGGGGCCCCTCCACATTGTCCATGTATAGAACTGAGAGGGTCCATGGACTTAAACAGGGAGGAATTTACATCTTTATTTTACAAACCTAAACTGAGATTTAGCAGTTCCTTCAATTAAGGATGTAGATAGGCAACAACTGAAAGTCATCTAGCAATACCCATCACTTTGTCAACAGTGGACCTTACAGGTATCTTTATATCACTATGACTGTTACATCTCTCTCAAAGTATCAGTTACAGTCATCTCTCCCTTGAAACCACTGACCTGACTTACTGAATAGCATTGATAAAGAAGCACGTTTATTACTGAAGCACAATTTGATCATTTATATTTTATTATAATTGATTCACTTTGTAATCAGATACATGTTATCATGTATACATGTTCTTATTCCGAGAAGTAAACTCACCAGTTTCTCTAGACTGATTAGAGATTCATGACACTGTCACGTACATCGCAACTATCAAGTATGGTTTATGAAACTTGTTTTGGTTTTACGTGTCTGTGTGTGTATATATAAATATCTGTGTGTTTTTGTATTTGCCTTTGTGTGTGGACATGAGGTCACAACATAAAAATAGATTTCTTTCTATGGCTCATAATCGAAAGGGCTCGAAAAACATCACGGGTGGTAAGTAGCACCTGTGCTGTGACTGTCCTTTGCACGCGTGTCAGAGATCACTAATCACAGCATGCTGTCCAGCTAAGCATGGATGGAACTCTTGACTCCCCCTCGACACCGTGCTCCTGGCCACTTTGCCAAACAAGTGGTAGACATAAGATGAAGCTCATTATTGTGTGTGTCCTGGGGTAGAGGTAGTGTTTCAGTACCTCGGGGGAAGAAATATCTGAAAACAAAATATCTAAGGAAGGGATAGGAAATGTTACCATAAGTAGAACCAGCAATGAAAATGAAAAGTGAGAGAACATGTAGTACAACCAGCATGAGGAACTGTAGCAGCCCAGCCAAGCACACTCCTTGATCATTTGAGGTTAACCTTAATCATCTTAAGTTAAAGACAATCCCAAAGATGAACATGGAGCTATGCTTCCTGGAACTCTTCCTTGCTTCCCACCCAAATCTGTGTCTCCTGGCTTTAAATCCCAGAAACCCATATATTATTCTGTAACTGCAATTGTACTACCAACCTCCTTCGATCACAGAGGAGCTGATGTCTGTACGGGTAATTTTAGCCCTGGTCTGTTGGAAAGCATTTTGAAACTGTGGCTGTGATTCTATTTATCCTGGTTCTATACCAGTTTCTTAGACAAAGGGAACTGCCATCCATGAATCCCTGCTGAGGAGCTCACACTCTGATTTACATTATCTCAACTCCAGAAGCCAACTCAGGAGTGACAGGATGTGGTGAGAGTGTCTTCTTAGGCTATTGAAGGATATGAGTTCAGGGTAAGATTGGATGTGGAGACCTGCATCCGACCAATCAAGGTGTGCATCTTCTCACTAAGTGACTGGGCCCTTCCCTTAGGTCGACTACTGGACATTCTACATACTAAGGGGCAGAGGGGTTATGTGGTCTTCTTGGAGAGCCTGGAATTTTACTACCCAGAACTGTACAAGCTGGTGACTGGGAAGGAACCCACTCGAAGATTCTCCACCATTGTGGGTAAGTGGCTTTGCCAGCCAACTCTAGAGGGACTTGTGTGGGTGTGAGGGTGTGGGTGTGTGTGTATCCATGTGTGTATCCAGGAGTGAGACAGCCCTAAAGTTATGAGTCTGTGATATTTGGACAGTGTCTTCTTTCTGCTGTTGATATTTGGGTGACTCAAAGAAATAGGAACCAAGAAAAGTGACTGTGGAAAATTCCTGTGGGCACTCACAGGGTCGAAAGAGATTCATCCCCCCATAGATCTTGTACTTACCTTTCCCGCTCTTGCCAGTATCCCATGGGTCAGAGCCCTTGGTCATCTTGCCTTCTTAATTTCCCTACCTAAATGTTCTTGAATCATCTTTTCTTCATCTCCAACACTATCCCAATCTAGATGCCTACAGCCCGTTAGCGCTCTATGTCATTCCTGCTCTGTTCCACTGTTGTCTCCACTTCTCATGTTATTTTCCCCTGTCTGAAGCCTTTCAGTGGTTTTTCATTGCTTCCATCTGAAGACTCAAGTCCTTAATGTCCCCACAAAGCCCTTACCTGGTCCAGCCCTTGCTGTCCCTTCAGCCTTGCCTTTCAGAGTCTCCCACTCTTGTCCCAACCACTTTGGTCTTCCTTCCATCCCCACTCTTGTCCCAACCACTTTGATCTTCCTTCCATCCCTGAGATGTGTCAAGCTCCTCCCTCCTCCCTGAGCTTTGGCAATGTTGTTCCACCTTCCAAGAATATGTTTTCCTGCCTCAACTTAACATTTCAGCTCAAGCATCAGGACCTTCTCTAACTCTACCCCTACCTTCCCAGCCCCACTGCATCTGGACCCCTGCTACCCACTCCCTTTACTTTGTGAAATCCTTTTCAGCTGTGTTTTTATTTATGTGTGATCATTTGCTTTTTTTAATGTCTGTCTCCCTTACCAGACCTTAAGCTCTGCCAGGACCAAGGCTGTTTTGCTCATCCTGAATCCCCAGTGCCTAATGGGTAGTAAGAGCTCAGTAAAGTGTTGGTGAGTGAATGAGTGAACGAATGACCTGACCCTCATCTGGAGCCCCCTCAGCCCCCTCCCAGGATCAGGCCTGACTGGGTGCCCCTCTCCACAGTGGAGGAGGGTCACGAGGGCCTCACTCACTTCCTGATGAATGAGGTCATCAAGCTGCAGCAGCAGATGAAGGCCAAGGACCTGCAGCGATGTGAGCTGCTAGCTAAGTCCCGGCAACTGGAAGATGAAAAGAAACAGCTGACACTGACCAGGGTGGAGCTGCTGACTTTCCAAGAGCGGTATTATAAGATGAAGGAGGAACGGGACAGCTACAATGACGAGCTGGTCAAGGTAAAGGATGACAACTACAATTTGGCCATGCGCTATGCCCAGCTCAGTGAGGAGAAGAACATGGCAGTCATGAGGAGCCGAGACCTACAACTCGAGGTGAGGAGCACACAGTGAGGCCGCAGCCATGTAGACATGCACACACAGGTCCCGTACCATGCCAGGGAAGGGAAAGAGGAAGATGGAGGGTCCCAGGGTCCAGACATTGTCCCTCAGGATGAGCGTTGAGGAGACAGCTCCAGGACACAGCACCTGTTTCCCAGGTGCATGTGGTCCCTGAGGTCAGGACTTTGCCCTTCATGGCTGTATCCAAAATCAGTGTGGCAAAGAGGGCTAGTTGGTGAACTCACCAGTGAACAAACCACCAGTCAATGATCGGCAGTGTTAATGAGTTTATCTCCAACATGAAGAAAGAGAAGGGAATTTGCTGAACTAATTCATCCCTTTTATTTACTGAGCACCGCCATGCACCAGGCTCTCTTCCAGGGATTCATAACTCACAACCTAGGTCTTGCTGTCACGGAGCTCACATTCTAATCAGAAAACAAACATACAAAACCTGATGTTATAAGTGCTATGAAGAAGAGGGGAAAGTGTGAGGGACACTATTTTAAATAAGATAGGGAAGGTCCGTGAGAAGGGAACACTTGATTTGAGGTCTGACAAATGGGAAGAAGCCAGCCATATAGGTCTAGGGGGAGAGCAATGAGCAAGTGAAAAGGCCCCAAGTATGAAGCATTCTTGGTGTTTTGAGAAACAGCATGAGAGGCAGTGGGACTGGGGTGAGATGAGCAAATGGCAAGAAAGGAAGTAGGAGAGATGGCCAGGTTCCAGATCATAGGGACATGGTAAGAACTTCGAAATTTATTCCAGTTGTGATGGGAAGCCACTAAACGAGTGAAGCTGAAGGGTGACAGCTGATTTATATCTGGAAGGATCATTCTGGCTGCTGGGTGGAAAACAGACTCTCAGAATATTTATTAAGCACCTGCAATGTATAAGGCACCATGCTAAGCACTCTGAGGTACACAGGGATAAATAACCTGATTTCTGTTCAGGTCACTTGCTTTTAGTTGAAGCAGTCAGATCAGTAAACAGTTCACTAGCTTTCAGGCAGATTGAGTCAGTGGCTTGCTAGGCAGTAGAGCATTTCTGTAACGAGAATGAGCTTTTAAGTCCTGTAGATTTGAGCTCAAATTCTGGATGCTGGCTTTACCACTCCATTGGCTCTTGGTCTCGATTTCTTGTAAACGGTAATGATGAAAATAAGACCTGCGCCATAGGGTTGCCAGAAGTCTTTGGCCAAGTAGCCAGCCCATTGTGCACCCCACAGGCTAGCATCCCATGCCCACGTGCCTGGGACCAGGGGTTTGGATGCAGCACTGGGCACTAACATCGATTGTCCAAGATACTGAGACAATCTGTATAGACAAAAGGAGGTTTTTGTGCTGTTTCATCTAGGATTGGAGGGTGTTAAACTGCGATGTGACGACTTACAACTTTTCCTCCTAGAATTTTATCCTGTGTTATGTCTCCCTGGAGATGTATCAATAGTAAGAAAAGTGGCCAGGCATGGTGGTGCATGCCTGTAGGTGGCAGCTTAGGAAGCCTCAGCAGGGACCAGGGATCATGGTTCGAGTCCCGCCGGGGACACGTAGTGAAACCTAGTCCCAAAAAAAATAGCTGGGCATGGTGGTGCGTGCCTGTAATCCCAGCTACCTGGGCAGCTGAAGCTGGGTATTGCTTGAGTCTGTGGTACCCTGGGCAACATGAGCTTGCAGTTCCACAGGCAAAAATAGCAAGACTTAGTCTCAAAAAAAAAAAATAGTGAGAAAAATATGTCTAGAACTTGAAAAAGCATCTGACCAGCTGAGTCCTTGGGTCATTTCTCATCCAAGATTGCTTCCTTGCTTGCCTCTTCTTCCTTCCTTCAGGCCACTGGGGTACAGACCTCTCCCTGCCTCTGCCCCCTGCCTTCCAGATCTCCCAAGACCAGCCACTCTTGGGCCTAGAATTGTAAAAGGACACCCACCCATTCAATGCCTCCCTTTCTTGCTACCTGTGAAATGCCTCTTGTTTGGGGCATTTTATTGAGACCAATTAGGTTGGGGAAGCAGAGAGGTTTAGTGACAAGTCAGATCCCTGACTTAGCAGCCATCTTTCTGCTCCCTGCCAAAACTGCCTGCAGTAACAGTAGGCATCTCCAGGAAGAACTTGGAGTTCTGAGGATCAGAGTTTGAAACCCATCAAGGTATTGAAATGGATCACCCCTCTTGGGGAAATTCCAGCTTAGGAGCCTTGTCCTAATCCATAGCCTTCTCTACCCTAAACTCCCTAGGCACACATACAGAATTTTCTGAGGCCCACAGAGCCATTAGAATGATCCTAAACTAACAAATCAGATATATTTCATCAAGGCAGTGGTGGTTTGTCTGAGCCCTTCTCTGTCACCAACTGGAACGGGGGGGGTGTAACATGTTTATGCTCAAAATGCAATGGGCTTGGGTGAGGCTGTGTCTTTTTTGAATGTGTCCTTTCAACACCCCTCCTCCCTTTGGCACCCTTGGGGTGTTTTAGATTGATCAGCTAAAGCATCGGTTGAATAAGATGGAGGAGGAATGTAAACTGGAGAGAAACCAGTCACTGAAACTGAAGAATGATATCGAGAATCGGCCCAAGAAAGAACAAGTTCTGGAGCTGGAGCGAGAGAACGAAATGTTGAAGACCAAAATCCAGGAACTGCAGTCCATCATCCAGGTGAGGACCTGGAGAGGGTATGAAAAGAAGCAGGGGTGAGGGTCCAGAGAAGCAGAAGCCCTGCCTGATGCCCAGGACCCCCGCTTTCTAACTGCAAGACTGCAGGCAATTAGTGCCATCCTCGGGTGCCTTTGTTTCCTCCTCTCCAAAGTGGGGGTGGCCACACCACCCGCTTCTCAGAGAAAGAACATGATGTAAGATAATATTTCCATTCACACCAATATCAATACCCCAGGTGCTGTGAGAAAAGTACATTTGGGAAACCTACTTGCTCTTAAAGATTCCTGGAAACGCAGCGCTCAACTCCATGTGATTTGTTAAACCTTCTGAGTGCTGCCCCACACTTGTCAGCACAGGAGCATCTGTGGGTGTGAAGAGAGTTGCTGAGGAAGAACATCCCAGAATACATGGGCAAGGAAAGATAAAAAGGCCTCCCTCCCCTACCTCCAGAATATCCCCCTCTTCCCAGGACTGGCAGCCTGTGTTGGGCCCTGATTCGAAGCAAAGGATAAATCCCAGCCTAATCGGAGCAGATGAACTGATATTGCAGGGGAAGCATCTGGAAGGCAGATCAGCCCTCTCTTTGTTGTCACCAGTGAAGTGTTCGGAGGAGCAGCAACTGCTTCTCCCGGTGCTGATAACAGCTAGGGCAGAACAATAGGCACCCGATGTTCCTGAGCAGAAGTGGGTTTTATGCTTCTTTCCAAGTGATAAAATTCTTAAATAATAAGCTGCTTAAAGACCCCAAGAGACAGTGATTCCTGCCTCTGCTTTCCTGGCGTGAATCCTTCTGCTCTCGGTGCCTGTTGCCAGCTCTTTTGTCCCCCACCTTCCGAATTCACCTTGCTGCCTGCCCCACCCCCACCCCTGCTCGTTTAACACGTTCACACGAGCACCTAGCATCAGTGGTTCGTGCATGGCTGTTCCATGACGGTGTTACCACTGGTGATGCAGGCATACACAGGTGAGCTTCATTAATTCAGCTCATTTAATTAAAATCAGTCCCATCCAGTGGAGAAAAATACAAATAATAATAGAGCCATCTGACAGTGGAACATATAGAATATGCCCCCGTCCTGAACGTGTTAAACCTGCCCATCCGCCCACGCAGGCCGGGAAGCGCAGCCTGCCTGACTCGGACAAGGCCATCCTGGACATCCTGGAGCATGACCGCAAGGAGGCCTTGGAGGACCGGCAGGAGCTCGTCAACAAGATCTACAACCTGCAGGAGGAGGTCCGCCAGGCGGAGGAGCTACGAGACAAGGTGGGAGCCCCCAGCATCTGCACAACTGCTGCCCTTGGGCAGGCCGCCTCACAGAGAGGCTTTGTGAACTGACCCATGTTAGTAGAACCTCCCTAACCCCATGCTCTCTTCCAAGGGGTAAGTCTGACCCCTGGCATAAATCTACTGGGCATGTCAGCATCTGCACAGTGAATCACTGTGAGTGTTGGCATAGCACCTGTCTTCCCTTGAGGCTCAAGGCTGCGGGGGCCACTGCAGACTCCATGCATTTCCCCCACTGCACTCCCTGGCACATAGTGGTCTTGCAGCCAATCTCGGTTGTTTGACAGTCCGGCTACTGTAACGCCTTTGAGTCAGAGGCTGTCTCTTGGAGGCACAGGTAACATAGGGAGTGCCAGGCCAGTTCCAGCCAGTTAGCTGTGCTGTGCTGCTGGCTTGGTGCATATTGATTTCTGCCTGTCGTTTGCAGTACCTGGAGGAGAAGGAAGACCTGGAGCTGAAGTGCTCGACCCTGGGGAAGGACTGTGAAATGTACAAGCACCGCATGAACACAGTCATGCTGCAGCTGGAAGAGGTGGAGCGCGAGAGAGACCAGGTATGGGCCCAGGGCCCCATGTTGCACCACAGGGCCCACCCCAAGCCCCTCGGATCTGTCAGGGTGTTGCAGTCAGTGCAGTGTCATTAACTCTACAGGATTACTCAGGGATCCATCTTTCCTGTTTCTATGGCAAAGATAAAGTCCACCCCAAAAAGTGTCAGAATTCATATGCATTTGAAAATCATGGGGGCCTGAGCTGCTCTCCAGCAGCTCATGCAGGACAATATAGTCCTTACATGCCTGCTCTCCAGAGTAAGATGGCTGGGTTCAGGCCTGTCCCTCATTAGACATGTGACTACCAGCGCGCTGCCGCCATAGGGCTCTGGTGCCCTCGCCTGTAAATGGGAATAATGACAAGGCTGCCTCACAGGTGCAGAGAGGAAGCTCCGAGAGCTCCTAGCACAGGGCCTGCTCCAGAACTCTTAGCACAGCACCTGGCACATCTCGACAGATGTGACACATGTTGTTGAGGAAGGCAGCGATTGTAATGCCCAGAGCTGGGGAGACAATGTGGCTGACATGTGACCTGGGCGGTGGGTTTCTAGCTGCTGGAGACCATGTCTGTCCCTGGACGCAGTTTGGTTTGGTCCAGTGGAGAACCAGAGTGCTCCTTCTCCCCGTAGGCCTTCCACTCCCGAGATGAAGCGCAGACCCAGTACTCACAGTGCCTCATCGAAAAGGACAAGTACCGTAAGCAGATCCGCGAGCTGGAGGAGAAGAATGACGAGATGAGAATCGCTATGGTCCGACGGGAGGCCTGCATTGTCAACCTGGAAAGCAAGCTCAAGCGCCTTTCCAAGGACAGCAGCAGCCTAGACCAGGTAGGTGTAGGCCACTCACCCCCACCCCTGCAGCCAGGTGCCCCCCAACCCGGGCTCACCCCTCTGGTACACCGTTTCTCATTACTCCCAGAATAATCCACATCTTGGAACTTTCTGTGTGCCTTTGTCATGATGAGGAAGTCATGTCACCAAGTAGCTTCAGATCCCTGTCACAGCTGGTCACTCGCCTCCCCCCATTTTCTCTTAAAACCCATCTGGCAGTCACTGGGCTTAAGGTGCCCTGCTTCCATTATAGTCTCCAGTGCCTGCAAGGAAGCTCATTCACAAGCAATGTGAAGTTCAGCATGGCCCAGCAGGGCCTAGGCTCTCAGAAATGAATGGACACAGCCATCTCCACCTTGTGGCTGTGGGGTTGAATGTTTCTCACACAGATCTGAGGATCCTAAATCCAGGAATGTGAACTTCCAACCTGGTGTTGTAAATTACAAGAGCACAGGTTGCTGTAGGAGCCAGGGGAGCCCTGTACCACCCGCCAGGCTTCAGGAAAGATTCCTATAGGAGTTCTTGATTGCCTTTGGACTCCCACCTGGAATTCTGTCTTCTGGCTTCACCTGGCCAAATTCTGTCCACTGTCAGGTCCTGGCTGAAATAGCACTTCCTGGCTACCTCCTGGCAGGAGGTAGCTGTGTGGGTTTATAAGCTCAGGAGCTTGGTTGTTATTCTGGGAGCACCAAGGATTTTGTTCAGGTAAGGAAAAAAGCTTTGGATTTGGAGGTAATGTAGCACGAGGGCGTTGTATGGCTTAGGCAGGGTCAACCAGAAGTTACTTAGGGCCCTGTACCTCAGCTTCAGACAATACTACATTCAGATCATATTACAAAAAGCAATTAGGACAGTACCTGGCACAGCTTTTGTCCTTATTCAGTGACTCAGCAATTTTTTTTTGTATCTGCAGCTTAGGCATAGGATGGAAGCTGGGAAACATGGTGGTGGTACCTCAGATCTAAGGGTTGAGACCAGGTAGGAGACAACACCTTTGCTCTCTACTGTGGAAAAGACTGGTGTCTGCTCCTGTTCCCCACAGGAAAGAGATGGATGTGTGAGGCTTGTGAGGAGCAGAGTTGAGCTAGGGTACAAGCCTTGGCATCTGCATGGGCACAAGTCACAAAAGAAAACAGGTCATCCTGAGTTTCAGAAGTGGTGGCTGAGCGAGCGGTAGACAGCACGGTGACTGAGCTAATGGTGACTGGTGGCTGTTTCTCATGTTCCACACTTCTCTTGGTCTCCAGAGTCTGCCCAGGAACCTGCCAGTGACCATCATTTCTCAGAATTTGGAGGATGTCAGCCCCAGGACAAATGGTCAGGAAGCTGATGATTCATCCACTTCAGAGGAGTCACCAGAAGACAACAAATACTTCATGCCCTACCACCCCGCCCAGCGCAGGATGAATCTGAAGGGTATCAAGGTACTTGCTCCATGGAGGGACCAAGTCCAGTGCCATGGTCAGACCATATGATGGGGGTGGAACCAGTAGCCCCCTGCAGGCAGGCAAGGACACAGTCCAGCCTCACGCAGTTCTGGCCTGTTTCTTCACCTGTTTCAGCCCTATCAACAGAGGTCCTGCCAGCTCATGCTTTTTACTTGTTTGTTTTTACTAATTCTCTCATCTCTTATAAATGTAATAGAAGTATAAAAGACAGTGAGGGAGAACAAAATAAGCATAATTTCCAAATTCATCTGTGTATTCATATTACATATGGAGTGCCTATCACATGCTTATTAATACTAATTGCTTGTGATAGGCACCATTTTGGGAAACGGAGTTACAGCAGGAATCCCATCTGCTTTGCTCAGTTGCTAGTATAAGCCATAGCTCAGGGCTGATGCTCAATGAGGAATGATTGAATGAATGACACCATCTTAAATGAGAGGGGCATGACCACTAAGGCCTGACCATTCACCTCTCCCAACCCCCACCCCACCCCTCCCTGTACATTCTCCTTTCCCAACCTCCCCCCTTCCCCACCCCACTCCTCCTTGTACTCTGGAGACCAAGAGAATTGTGGAACATGAGAAGCAGCCACCAGTCACCATCAGCTCAGTCACCATGCTGTCCACCTCTCAGCTGCCACATCTGAAACTCAGGATGACCTGTTTTCTTTCATGACCCATGCCCATAGAGACGCCAACAAATCCCAGGGTTGGGAAACCACTAGTAGCTAGTGATGAGGGTGGTGGGGCATCTACTTCATTCTTTCCTGAAAACTCCCCTGCTTCATGTACCAGGTCAGGCTCAGCCTTGTCATGCCTCCACACACACGCCTTCCCCTGCTGCCATACAGTTCTTGTACCATCTGAGCCCTGCTCCACCGCCTCTCAGGGGAAAGCTGGTCTGCCGGCAGCAGCCCGAGCTGGGTGGGGTCACAGCCCTGGAGATGGACATCCTGTGCCTTCTGGACTGCGGAGATTCCGACTCATGCAGCCACGTGACCAAGAACAGCCTGGGCACACCTCAATTTATTTTTTCCTTAGCTCTGGTGACATGTGTCTAGGGCCTTGTTTGATTTGTGTCCTCTGTCTTTCTGCCCCCTCCCCTCTCTTTCAGCTGCACAGAGCCAAATCCCCCATCAGCCTGAAGCGAACATCAGATTTTCAAGGTTAGTGAGACGCCCAGATCCCTCTCCTGTCTGTCACTCTGACTCTCTGGGTCCATCTGTTTCTCCCATTGCAGCCATCAATCCTACGAGGTAAACCTGGGACAGACCTGGGGGGCCCATAGTGTTGGGGTGTCCAGATAGTAATTAATGTTCATTGTCATTTCCATCCTCGGGGGTGTCCCGTCTGTGGTTTTCCCCCGCCCGCTGCTCCTCCCTATGGCTCTGACCAGGCTGCTGCTATTTCAGCTGAACTCTGCATTTCTGCTCCTGGCCTCTCCGCTGGAAGCCTGTACCTCCCTCCTCCCACACTTTTGATCAGGTTGTCCCTGGGATAGAAGGCTGCCAGTTCATCTGAAAGTCCCTGGCTCCCCAAGACATACTGTCTTCAGAATTGCTGTCATTTGTCCTTGCCTCAACTCTGGGGGTGATAATTGACTAGCAAGGGTGCCCATGTGAATCAAGTGCCAGGTGCCAGGGACTCATGTGGACACTTGAGAACCCAGTGTTCTCAAACTGGGTTCCAAAGGCCATGAGTAGAAAAGTGACTTTGGAGACCCAGGAGAGAGGTCAAAGGAAGGTCGCAGAAGGATCTACCAAGAAGAGAGTGTTTAGGCTGGGCTTCGCAAAAGGAGAATCTGACCAGTGTCCATGGTCCCCAGGAGGGTACCTGGGACAGAGATGAGAACAGAGATGGGGTCAAGAGAGCGGCACTCTGCCATTCTCAGGTTGACAGAGTTGAGGACATGGATGACTTCATCCCTCCAATGGGCAAGGAATGGGGAGATGGGGCACCCTTTGAATCTGGTAGAGGGCAGAGGAAGGGAACCAGAGAAAGAGGACCCTAGGGGCCAGTCCTGAAAGATGTACCCTCCTAGCTCCCAATGTTCTGAGAGAGTGGGGACCCCTAGCCAAGTCAGAGATAGATGACACTGACCTCCCTGAGGCCCTGGTTCAACTAGAACAGGGATGTGCTAGGGAATAAGACTAGGTTTTTCCCACCTTCTAGGAGAAGTTGCAGGATGTCACCCAGAAAGGACACCCCCCGTATTCAGTAGCCACAGGGGCTCTCAACTGCCTTCTCTCTCCTTTCTACCTCACCACCATCCCCCATCCCTCTCTGACTCTCCTACCCCTCGCCTGAGAACAGTACGGGGACACGAGGAAGACGGCATGGGCGGCAGCCCCAGCTCCTCCAGATCCCTGCCCATCACCAACTCATTCCCCAAGATGGTAAGCCGTGGGCCCCCCATTGCTTCCCCTTCCAGCTCAGAACCTCAGCCTCAGCACCCCATGCTCTCCTCCCTGTGCAGGGCCTGTGAGCAGTCACTTCGTTCGGGGGGTGGCTGCAGCCCAGGTCCTGCTTATGTTTATTTAAAGATGTTTCCTCGGCTTCATGATGTATTTACACCTTCTTGCCGCCTCCTTTCCCAATTTAACACTTGGTGGGAGGAAGAGATGGGCCTCCGAGGGGCTGTAGCAAATTGCACAGGCGGCTGAAAATTCTGCTGCAACTTCTCAGCCCCTGGCAACTCCAGCAGCCTGGGGCGGCAGGTGGCAGGTGGATGGGGGCTGTGAGCAGCTGAAGTCTCCAGCACCCCAGAGTGAGAGCTCAGTGACCCCTTCCTCAGCCTCTTACTCCTCTGCTCCAGCTACCTGGCCTAAGCCTGGCAGAGTCCCAACCGCCAGATCTAGTTCCAGTTTCCCCACCCGGCAGCAGAAGGCCTGGGATTAGAAATTCTAACCCCAGGAGATGCCCTGGGAAGCTTGTCAGCTCTGCTTCCAAAATCAGGCCCTGGGGGAGGCAGAGATTTGATAATGAATGATTCCTGTCCGAGTGTGGCTCTGGGGGGTGAAATCCAAGGCTCTTATTTAAGGCAGCCCTTGCCAAGAGCCAGCAGGCCTCATTTTAAAGGGTCACCCTCCAGCAGCCATGCTGTCTGGAGGAATGCATTCATTGCCACCACCACCACCAGGTCCCCAGGACCACATGGCATCAGATGCTCAAGGCCAGCACAGCTCTAGGGCCGTTGAGCTCATCCTGTGCAGGGTAAGGGACTTCTCCAGCTCCCCAGCCTCCATCATTCCTGCCTGCATCCTCCCTGCCCCTCCAGAGGCAGTGAGCAGATGTTCAAGCAGATGTGTACCAGATTCTATGGCTGCAGCTACCCCAGGCTGAGCACAAACCTCTGGCCAAGGTCGCAGCTGAGAACCAGTTTGCTGCACCCACGTGGCCTGTGTCAGAGGCAGGAATGCATCTGAGTTAAATTTAGCCCCTGTATATATAATATTTATGCCTGTGGAGCTCAGGCATGTAAACATACAGCTTCTGTAATGCATCTGGGTGTGTGTGTGTGCAGCAGCCCCATCGGAGCCGTTCCAGCATTATATCCATCACTGCTGAGCCCCCAGGAAATGACTCCATTGTCAGACGCTATAAGGAAGATGCCCCTCATCGCAGGTGAGTGACAGGTGATAGGTGGCAAGAGGAGGCGCCTCCACCTAGTGCCTATGCAGACATCTGCAACCCTGGTAGCCACCTTGATAGGAGGGATGGTGCCTGTTTTATGGGTGGGAGGTTGAGGCTCAGGGAAGAGATGTGGTTCTCCCAGGGACATCAGGGTAGCTATCATGTAATGAAAACTTTCCTGCCCCCACATCAGTTTCCCCCATCCCCTGTGCACAGAGCTTGGCTTTCCCTGCCAAAGAGAGCCCATGATCTATCTCCCCAAACCTGCTTCCACTTCCGGGTCCTCGCCTCTTTGAAACCAACAGTGTCCTCAGCAAAGAAAATGCCTGGCCATCTAGATGTTTTCAACCAGCCAGATATCTGGCATAACACAGTCAAAGTCAGAGCTCACTGGGCGGTTTCCACAAGGGCCAAGCATGAGGATTTGGCTGGCAGGAACCCACATCTCTGGTCCTGCCGCAGGCATCACATTCGCTGGCCAGTCAGGGAAGCTTTCTCATGAGCAGCTTTCTGAAGCCACATGTGGCTGCACTGAGGCCGCCTCCACCTCACTGCTACGGTGAGAACCACACATGGACCACTTAGAACTCTTGGAATATGGTGATGCCTTGTCCCTGTCCAGGCCTCTGAAGGGGTACTCAGCTTTTTCATCCCATTGCACATTTTAGTACCCATTCAAATAGAAATGGATATAAAGTATCTGTCAAAGAAGACGAGGGAGTGGGAAGTAGCAGGTGGAGCCTTCGGGGACCCTTCTCTTCATGTACCCTTGCATGGCTGATGCAGTCTGCCAGGTCACCCCATCCCCCTCCAGCAGGGCATCCAACTCTCACTTAGTCCTTTGACCTGGACCCACCTGCTGACCTTCCTGTCAGCATCCATCCTGCCCTCTCAGAACCAAGATGTCCCAGAAAGCAGAACATTCCAGAAGCTTCCCCCCTCTTGGCCACCTGCACATACTCCTGAGAGCTCCTGTGCACACATGCACTCCCTCCCTACCTCCCTTGTGTCTTGCAGCACAGTTGAAGAAGACAATGACAGCGGTGGATTTGATGGCTTAGATCTTGATGGTGGGTATCCTGAAGATCTGAAGGTATTACAGGTGTGAGAGGTGCCTGCCATCCGGCAAGAACAAGGCCATGTCTCAAACTAGCTCACACTCCCACCTCTAGGTGGATGGAGCCATGAATGTATTAGGTGCTCAGGACATGTATGGAATTCATTCTGAAAGTGCTGTCTGTGCACATGGAAGTTAAATCTGTCTTTTTGTCTCAATGAACTTGCCTGGAACCTGAAGGCACCCTGGGGACCTTGTCCTTTGTTTAGTGGGCAGGAGGCGCCATCCAGCTGCTGATCTGGGAGACAGATTAGGCCTGAGTTTTTGAGAAAGAGTGGCTCTCGTGATCATAGTCAAGTACTGTGGACGTACTTGCTTGTATCCTTGATCCAGTTTCACCAACTCTTGAAACCCCTTTCAGAAATGCTGTTTTCATTTTGCAGATAGAAACCCCAGAATCATAGTGAGATTAAGGAACAGTGGGCTGGAGGGTGGACTAGAAGCAGGGACAACTCTTAAGAAGTCCATGGATAGCCGGGCACGGTGGCGCGTGCCTGTAAGCTTCAGCCTGTGAAGTGGCTGGGGCTAGGGATCGCGGTTTGAATCCCGCTCGGGGTACACAGCGAGACCTAGTTCCAAAAAATAGCTGGGCATGGTCGCACACGCCTGTAATCCCAGCTACTTGGGAAGCTGAGGCTGGGGATTGCTTGAGTCTGTGGTACCCTGGGCAACGTGAGCCTGCAGTTCCACAGGCAAAAATAGCAAGACTTAGTCTCAAAAAAAAAAAAAAAAAGAAAGAAAAAGAAAAAAAGAAGCCCATGGATTAAGGCAAACATGACTTGACAAGTAGTATGAGTGAGGGGAGACTGGACTGAGGTGGGTGGTGATTAAGCTTGTTCTTCATGTCCTGAAGCTGGAGATACGGATAGACCCACCCAACCTGGGGAGACAGGATGTAGTCATCAGCTGGGATTATGGAGCGGGATCTTCCTTTGGCCCAGAACATTCTGTGCAGATAACCAGAATCAAGGGCTCAGCTCCAGGGAGAGGGCATGAGTGAATGCTGGCTACAGACCAGAAGTCGAGCAAAGCCCAACAAATGACAAGGTCCCACAACACTAGGCCCTGTGCTGGGTACACAAGACACAAAGACTCACACTCCTGAGTCCTTGCCCTGCAGGGTGTGTGGGTCAGTCAGGAAGACCTGGGGGATATACAGACTTGGGGAGTATCTGACTTGGTAGACAGGAGAGGGAGCAGGAAGGGCTCAAGGATCCCTCCTGAAGTGTCTCAGTACCATGGGATGGAGGTAGTGTCCCCTGGCCCCTGCAGAGCCAGCAGCATGAAAACTGATTTAGAATCCCTTGGGTATGGCTGCCAGCCCCTTCATTCCAGGGTTCCCCCAACCCTGCCTCCACCCCCAGCCAGCTCAGACTGCCAATGGAGAAAATGAAAGATTAGTGACTCTCCTTAATTGGGGACCATCAGAAGCTATCAAGTGTTAAAGAGAGGTTAGCACCTAATAGAGGTTGGGTAATGAGAAGAATTGAAAGAGTTTTGGAAAGGGGAGAGCAAGGAAGAGAATTCTGGGCAAGCGTCCAAAGCATTTTGCAGTGTCGGGATAAATTCCCTTTGCAGAGGAGCCTTTGTTATCAGCCTAGAGCAGGGTTTGCAGATCCTGCCTCCCAGCTACCTAAGCCATGAGGAGTGGGCCTCTCCTCTGGGGTCCCCAGGTTGGGGTGAGGGGGCATCTGTGTTGTCCAGATTCTGCTCTTCCTGCCTGTTCCCGCCTGTTGACTGAGAAGCCCAGACTGCCGGTGAGACCTCAGGTGGTCCCAGAATGAAAACAGAGAGACCCAATCCCAGATCAGGACTTGTGACTGCTAATGGATGCCCCCTACCCCAGCCTTGTCCTGACACACACAAAAAGGGATTTTTAAGAACTAGACTGCTGCCCAGCCTCCTATTGAAAGGGAACCAGGGAGGCAGGGAAGGTGCAGATGTTACTGCCTGCCTCTGGGGGCCTCAGAGAACAGCAACTGATGCAGTCACACCGTTTGCTGGCCCTTCTCCAAGCTTCCTCACTCAAGGGGAGCCTTTCTGGGGAGGCAGACAAGAAGGAGGTGGGGCTGGGGTACTGTCCTGCCTTCCCTGGCCATCCAGGAGGTCCAGGGGCCAGCCTCTGCTGATGGGTCCCTTTCCTTTGCAGATGACAGTCATGAGCGATACTCCTTTGGACCCCCCTCCATCCACTCTTCCTCCTCTTCCCACCAGTCTGAGGGCCTGGATGCCTATGACCTGGAGCAGGTCAACCTCATGTTCAGGAAGTTCTCTCTGGAAAGGTACCATGCCCATGTGGGAGGGGAAAGCAGGAGTGGGGACCAAGGACAGGGTGAAAAGCACTCACTCCCACAAGCCCCACAGAGGGAACAATCAATGTCACCCCGCATTATCTAAGAATCAGACTCATGGAATCATAGCATCCCAGGGTCAGAAATCACTTTCCTAGCCCCAAAACAGTTCAGAGAGGAAGGGGGCTTACGTGAGGTCACACAGCATGGTAGAAACAAGGAAGAAGGATCCTCGTGTCCACCTGTGACACACTGAAGCCCAGTGGGCCAAGCCACAGGGACTACATAGTGCAAGGAAAGAGCAGAGCCACAGGCCTGGGTGCAGGTGGTTGGGGTATGAGTGGTCAAGCTGGGTGGCAGAGCCCCCTATCTATTTTATTGCAGGAGCCATTTGCAAAGTGTCACCTATGGTGGCAGCTAGTGCATCTCCCTCAGTATCTGATGAAGCAAGAAGGCTGTGCCCCCTGGGTCCCTGCCCTCTGGTGCGCCCTGGAAGACCAATCCTGGTTATCGCTGCCTAACTCCTGCTTTATTCCCTGACCCAGACCCTTCCGTCCATCGGTCACATCTGTGGGGCACGTGCGGGGTCCCGGGCCCTCGGTGCAACACATCACGCTGAGCGGCGACAGCCTCATCTCCCAGCTCACCCTCCTGGGAGGCAACGCACGCGGGAGTTTCGTCCACTCAGTCAAGCCAGGCTCCCTGGCCGAGAAGGCGGGCCTCCGAGAAGGCCACCAGCTGCTGCTGGTGAGAGGCTGGGGGACAGGGGTGGTGGCAGCACAGCCAGCTTGCCCAAGGCTTTTCCTCATTTCCTCTGCACATCTGCTGGCAGGATGAACCCTACACCTTGCGTTAAGCTACTGATTCCCAGGCAGGAGGAGGGAGCTGGGCGGTGGCCGGGCAGTCAGCAACTGGCCACAAACCCCTTTCTGACCTTCCCCACCCCTCCTCACTGTATTTCCAGAGTCCACATGCACACACACACACACACACACACACACACACACAAACTCCAGGTCTAGGCGGAAGCAAACGAGCCCCGTGGAAGTGAGATACTTTCTTCCCTCTCGGCAGCGCGGAGCTGTCATTGTTCAGGGTGAGATGCTTTTACTCCCTAGTGGAGCAGGCTCGCCCCTGCTTCTCTGCTGGCCTGTGGATCCTGAGAAGAACAATGTGTCTTTGATATCTAGCTAGAAGGCTGCATCAAAGGCGAGAGGCAGAGCGTTCCCTTGGATACGTGCACAAAGGAGGAGGCCCACTGGACCATCCAGAGGTGCAGCGGCCCCATCACACTGCACTACAAGGTCAACCATGAAGGTGAGACCACCAGACTTACCTGCCCTCAGCCACGGCCAGCAGGGCAGCAGCCAGGGCTAGGGCCCCAGGCAGGTGTTGCCCCCTTTCTCTGGTCCTGTGGGGAGGATCTGATGGGCAGGTATGGGCAGGGGTGGGGCGGAGCTGCGGAACACAAGCACATGTGCACGCACACCTATCTGGCACCTCCTGGGGCCCAGCCACAAATGGACTGCTGGGGCCAGCAGAGGAGGCAGGGCCCCAACCGGTGCCCACATCCCTGCCTGGTCTGCTCACCCTTCTCCCTGCCAGATGGAAGTTCGTGTCTCTCAGGCAGCATAGCTGTACCTCTGGGGTGGTCACTCGGACACAGTTAGTTCTGCTGAGCCAGACCCCAGGCCTTTGCAATGTGGGCTCAGAACGCAAACAGCCGGCCTCAGCTCCCATCTCTCCAGCCTCCAGCAACTTTGCCCGCCTGTGTCCTCCTGGGCCCAGCTCCTGGACAGTGAGCTCCAAGCTTTTGCTTCCATTTCCTAAAGTCTGAGTTCTCGTTCTCACCCCTGGGTTTCTTCCTGCCTGTTCGTCTCCGCAGCTGGGTCTTATTTTTAACCACCAGGGCTCATGAATGTTTCAACAGAGCATAAATAGCCACTTTCTCTCTCATCGTTCCCCACTGCCGCCTGCTCGCCCGCGCTCCTTCCGGCAGAGCCTGGTCGGTGCAGATGATAATGATGCTCTGTCCCTGAACACAGGCCCCAGCTCCTGCTCGTGCGCAGGCCCCTCCCCCTGCTCAGGCCTGGCTTTTCAACCCCATAGAAAACCTGTGGGCAGCACCCTGCCTGCCAGCCAGCAGCTCTGCAGAGCACAAAAGGTGCACAGTGCCCCTCCCGCCTCCAAGGTGTGTGGCCATCCGCAGCATGGAAGTCAACGAGAGAGCATCCATCTTGCAGGGCAGAGCCAGACGGAATCCAGCTAGAGGGCTGTTGTCTCCCACGGATACACAAGGGCCCACAATGTCTGGCTCCATGGGTGGGAAGCAAGGCTAGAGGATAGCGGTCACCCTTCATGAGCACCACCAGCACTGGCTGGGGGGAGGAGGAGGGACTCCCAGATAGGGGTTACCAATTGTACGCCTTTATGAAAGTTATCAAGGCAGATTCTTAGGGAGCATGTGCTGGATGTAAGTGAGGCATCATTTAAAGGGAAAAAAAGCCTCAAGGACCATGTAGGGTGGGAAGATGGAGAAGTTAGCAGAGATCCAAGATTTGTTGTAAAGGGCACAGAATTAGCTCTGAGCTTCTTGGCAGCTAAGACAAAAAAGGGAAACCCCATAAATGACACAGCAGCTCATTCATCTGGGAGGACCCAGGTCTCCCTAGCCAGGAATGCTGAGAGAAACACATCCCAGACCTGTGTTCCCAGGGGTAGTGGTGAGTGGACTTACTCCAGAGCCATCTGCTGTTGGAGGCCCTCTGCTCACAGACATGTTCTTCCTCCCCCCTCCATAGGGTACCGGAAGCTGCTGAAGGACATGGAGGAGGGCGTCATCACATCAGGGGATTCATTCTATATCCGACTAAACCTGAACATCTCCAGCCAGCTGGATGCCTGCTCCATGTCCCTGAAGTGTGACGATGTCGTGCATATACGAGACACCATGTACCAGGACAGACATGAGTGGCTGTGTGCTCGGGTCGACCCCTTCACCGACTACGACCTCGACATGGGTACCATACCCAGCTACAGCCGGTGAGGCAGGATCCTGAGCTGGCCGAGGGGCCACTGGGCACCTGGACTGAGAAAGACCCCCTGTCCTATTGAATAGTGAGGTCCTGCCATTACCTTCTCCTTGTAGGCTTCCTCATCTCCCAGGAATATTATTCTCTAAAATCCCATTGCTTCGCTAAAGCCCAGAGCACACTCTCAGCTATCTGCACACAGCTTAGGAGTCAATTTTGTGCTCTCTTTTGGTGGTGATTTCTCTTCTAAAGCCTCCTCCCTGACATCACTACGACTTATTTAGCAGCTGCTGCCAAGAGTCAGCATAGCCCGCCCCCCTAGATGTCCAGGCCTCTGTAGAGGCTCTAGAGACGCAGTACTGCCAGAGGCCAGCCATGCAAGATCAGCATCAGGAGGTCCAATTTGGGGATGAGTAAACAGGCTCAGGGAAGTTGAGGGACTTTGTCACCACACTGCTGTGAATTAACACCAAGGAAGACTCCAAGGGTACCCTGGGATCCCAAGCTCATACCTGCACAGGGCCCGCCTACACAGGTCTGAGACACCCCTCCCCCATCCCTTCTTACCTCCCCAGAGCCCAGCAGCTCTTGCTGGTCAAGCTGCAGCGCCTGATGCACAGGGGCAACCGGGAGGAGGCCGACACTGCCCACCACACCCTGAGGACACTTCGGGTAGGTCACCTCCAGTGGTCAGCTCCAAAGCACCACCAGGGTCTTTTTTGGAGGGTACGAGTGAAAACCATTAATCTCCTTGAAATGGTGGAGTACAGAGGACTCACTTCCTCAGGAATGGGACGCCCCACCACACAAGAGCCCAGCCCTCTGTGCCTTCCCCACCTCTGGTTTCAGCCCTGGGCTGCAGGCCTCCCCTCTGCTGTACCTGGTCCTCTGTCCTGTTCCTCCCCCCAAGCCTCAGGGCTCCTCTTCCCCTCCCAAGCATCCCCTGAACCTGGGAGGCTTTGATCCCACCACTGGCACCTGGATCACTTTGGCACAGAGAGGTCTCGACACACATCCCTGGTTCTCAGTGGCTTTGTTGTGCTCACATATCCTGCCAAGTCTAGCCTGGTCTGACTGATTGATAACTGATTTCAGAACACTCTGCAACCTGAAGAGCCACTTTCCACCAGCGACCCCCGGGTCAGTCCCCGCCTCTCTCGAGCAAGTTTCCTTTTTGGCCAGCTCCTTCAGGTAAAGCTCTCCAGAGTGCCTACTGACTTTTCAATCACATGTTGCTGCAGCTCTGCCCTCTGCCTACTGAGAAGAGAAGACTGTGTCAAAATAACACCGCTTTGTGTTTGTACACCACTTGCAACTTTTCACAGTGCCTCACATCTCCTATCCCATTTTATCCTCACAGTGACAGGTCGGTAGACTGTCTCTGCACCTGTTGGGAGCAAATCCTGCTTTTATAAAAGGTTTGAGGAAACTTATGACTAGAAGAAACTTAAACAAGTTGCTGGTAAAATATTAATAGAAAAATCAGAAACAGTATCTCAGCAGAGGTAAACAAACATTCCAGATATCTAGGTCAGTTTGACCCCTTAGATTGAGCACTAAATTTACCTCTGAGTATCCCAGCAGCCAAGGGAAAAAGAGAAATACAGCAGAGGCCTTAAATCCGACCACAAAAACATTTTAGCTATTTGGAACCAGAAAGAATTCTTCCTTCGTACTTAGTTCTGAAAGCCTTTTTTTTTTTTTGCCATGAATCATTATACAAGGAATGTTGAATAGCACAGTGGGTGATATCTTGAGAAGTGATTTCACATAATGCAAAAGCATTCTGTGTGGCCATGATCTCTCACCAGTTGACTAAACGTAAAGAAGTGATACTGGCATATAGCCCTAAGAGGATGTCCCATGTAGGTGCTGGGCTGATTAGTCCCCCGTGGAACTAGTGTGTCATTCCATAGCTCTGTCCACCAGAGGTTAGTGCTTAGGAAAACCAGAGAAATGGCTTAATGGTGTGACTCTAAAACCCAGATTCTAAAGCCCAGAACAGATAGCAGAAAGATACTCACACCAGTGGAAGGGAACCCTGGCAAATTCTAAGTACTCCTGAAGGCAGGGTTCTGTGTGACCAGCTGTCCCTGTGCCCACATACCCTGCAGGGGTCCAGCATATTGGGCATCTGGGCAACTGAAAGGCTGGTCAGCCACAGAGCCTGACTGACATCACAGATTTTCTTCCTTGTCAGAGGAAGGAAATTTGGAGACTCAAACTTGGAGATACTCAAAGTAGCTCAAGAAATATGGTGGGAACCTGGGTTCTGTGCCTATCACTTGACATCCCTGGGTAGAGAAGGGAGCACACATGCCCCCAGAAGACTCAAAGAAAATGAGACTAGGGGTATGGAGCGCACACCTGCTCAGGGGGACAAACTGGGGACAGGACCTAAGCAGCCAAGCACTTTAGGTCCCAGAGAGTCAGCGAGGGCTGTTCCACCTGTCCCTGCAGACTGCAGGTGGGACTGCTGAGGGACAGCTCCTGACCAGCCTCCCAGCACACTTCATGTCCTGTGGAGAAGAGAGAGAAGTTGTTTATCCACTTACTCACCTATCAGTAACTCACCTATCAGTAACCTGCTAGGCTTTTCCCACTTTCACGGGGAACATGACTGGCCCAGAAGCCCAGAAAAGAGCTGGATTGGACGAGTCATCAGCCCACCCAGTCTGGTTGAAAGCAAAACATGGAAAACAACCCCCTTGCCCCCAACCTACTCTGTGTTCTAGTTCGTCAGCAGGTCTGAGAACAAGTACAAGCGGATGAACAGCAGCGAGCGTGTCCGCATCGTCTCGGGGAACCCTCTGGGGAGCCTGGCCCGGTCCTCACTGGACACCACGAAGCTCCTGACCGAGAAGCAGGAAGGTATGGTGCGGAGCACCACCCTGGGTCTAATGGCCACAGAGTTCTGGGAAGCCACCTGGGTTCTGGAGAAGGGGGACTGGGATGTCTGCTCCCACAAAAAGGAAAGTGCCACCTGAAGATAGCCCCCAGGGGTTCTATCCAGCCTTGACTGGGAGGAACTCCCAGCCTCCTCCGGCAGCATCCCCACCATGCTTACCTCTAACCAATGCTCAGTGTCGCTGGTTTGAGCCCAGATGCCTTTGTTAATTGGAGCTGTTTGCTGTGAAGTGTTTACTAATTGATTTCTCCCCCCCACTGAGTGCCTCTTACCATTTATCAAGCAGGCAAGAGGCTTATCCCCATGGAAGGAGGTGGGATAAGGGGACCAGTCACTGGCTACTCACTTCCCTCAAGACCACCCTTCCCTCAGCCTACCTACTCTTGTCCAGCTCTCCCTATTGAGCACCTCCTCCAAGCAGCCCTCCTTGACTGTCCTGGACATGCCCCTTTCCCTGAGGACTCAGCATCATCTGAATCAATGGTCTGCTTGTTACCAGAGTTTGTCTGTGCCCTGTGGCAGCCACCCTTCCTACCACATGAACTCCAAGAGACAGGGTCATCGTCTGCCTCTCTGCTATCACCATCTCCCAGGGCAGGGCCTTGCCAGCTGGCAGTCCACAGTTGTCATCAAGAACCTGATATCCCAGTTCCCCAGAAGAGTTTTAACCGCTCTGTAGGATTAAGAAGGCCCAGGGTCAGTCAGGCCCTCGGTGTCTCTCACCCTAACTGGACAGTTGGCAGTCTCATAGCCAGCCCTTTCCTGCCCCCTCCCAGAGCTGGACCCCGAGAGCGAGCTTGGCAAGAACCTCAGCCTGATCCCCTACAGTCTGGTGCGCCCCTTCTACTGTGAGCGCCATCGACCTGTCCTCTTCACACCCACCATGCTGGCCAAGACGCTGGTCCAGAAGCTGCTCAACTCAGGGGGTGCGATGGAGTTCACCATGTGTAAGCCAGGTGAGTGCTTCACAGCCACTCCAGGAGCCCACCCGCTGGAGGCTGGAGACTGGCATGGGGTCGCAGCACACCCTCCTGCTGTGGACCAGAAGGGACAGTCCACTGTCTGCATTCTTACCCTCCTCTGAAGGGAGGCCCCCAGAGACTCCCCAGGGGACAGGGATAACAGGCCTGCCTTTCCCCGTTTTTGCTGCAAATGACCTTGAAGGTCAGAGGGTCATCCTGCAGACTCAAGTTGGGGTCTATACTCTGAACCTTTTTGCCAAAGTTGATCTACCCCATCACCCAGGACCTCTGCATCCTCTTTGAGAGGTAGTTAGAGGACCATGATAGCACCACCATCCCAGAAGAGTTCTGAGCCCAGTCCTGCCTGGACACTAGAATCAGCCTCAGCACCATCTGTGTTAGAACTGAATGTCTGAGTCCACCCTGACCCACTTACTGTCTGGTCACCAGGGTAATTTTGATTTGCAGTAAAATAAATATAAAAATCATCACTGTAGCAAGTGTACCATTCAGTGGCATTAAGTACACTCATGTTGTGTGACCCTCTTCAGGAACGTATCTGATGAAAAGTGAACCTATTAAATACTGGCCTGCTCCTCCACTGCCCCTCCCCATCCACCCCACCTCCCCCCAGTAACCTCTATTCTGTTTTCTGTCCCTGTAAACTTGACTCCTGGAACCAAAGAGGGATTCTACAATGTTTTCCTCTTTGTTTTACTTTAGGCGGGCGGTTTACTTCACTTAACATAGCACCCTCAGCTTGGCACAGTGGCGCATGCTGCCTGTAAGCTTCAGCCTATGAAGCAGCTGGGGCTAGGGATCGTGGTTCGAGTCCTGCTCGAGCAACATAGCAAGACCTAGTCCCAAAAAAATAGCTGGGTGTGGTGGCGCACGCCTGTAATCCCAGTTACTTGGGAAGCTGAGGCTGGGGATTGCTTGAGTTTGTGGTACCCGGGGCAATGAGAGCCTGAGGTTCCAGGCAAAAATAGTGAGACCTAGTCTCAAAAAAAAAAAAAAAATAGCACACTCAAGCTTTGTCATTCTGCATATTGCAGACTGTACTTTTGACAACTGAATCCCATTGTGCGAATGACCCACATTCTGGTTACCTGTTCATCCACTAATGGACATTTAAACTGTCTCCACCTGTTGGTAGGTGTGACTAATACACCTGTGAACCTGGGTGTGCACCTTTATCCTTAAGTCCTTGCTTTCATTTCTTTTGGGTGTGGAGTCAGAATTGGAATTGCTGGCTCCTAGGGGCATTCTGGGGTTCTTGTGTTGCTGTTTTTTATTTTAAACTGCTACCCCTTTCCATAGCAGCTGCACCATTTTACATTCCTACCAACTGTGTACAAAGGTCTCCATTTCCCACATCCTCACCACCAACAACAAAATATTTGTTTTGCTTTGATATTTTTCAATAGTAGCCATTCCAGTAAGTATAAAGGAGAGTTATTGAGATTTTAAATCTACTTTTCACAGCACGATTTACATACATTGACAGGCCCCCAGTGCAGTTCTGTGAGTAGACAAAGCATACACCCAGCCACCACACAGCCAGAACACAGATGCTGCATCTTCCCAGAAGTTTCCCTGTGTCCCTCCAGCTGCTGCCCTGGGCATGTGTTGGTCTGCTCTCCATCGCACATTAGTTTGCATTTTCTAGGGTTTTCTGTAAATGGAATCTTGTAGCATGATACTGTTCACATCTGACTCCTTTCTCCCAAAGTAATGCTTTTGAGTTCCATCCACACTGTTGCCCACATGTCCATCAGGAATAGTTAACTCAGAGCTTCCTAGTGGCTCTTCTGTGGGGCCACGTCTAAAACCAATCCTGCAAAGTATACCCTACTCTCTGGGGCCCAGATCAGAACTCCATGAGCATGAGTCCCTATTGCTGTTGCTTATACCATCGTCAGTGTGCCCTCACATCTGTGTTCCTGGGTGGACAAGTTCTATCAGCAACTGAGATCTCTAGGGAGTCTAGCTGCACCCCACCATGTCCACCCTCCTGCAATTTAGGTGTTTGTAGTTTAGGCACCTACTGCCCCAGCCCAAAGGGGTGTAGTGACCGTGGCTGGTTGGAAGGATCAATCATGTTCTCCAAGGTCATCTTCAGTTCAGGCCCCGCCCAGCCCCCTCTCTGCACTATATTTTTTGGGGCAAGTAAACAACTTCTCTATCTCCTCACCTGTAAAACCAGGCTGTCAGCAATTCCACGGTGGCCAGGGACTCATGGATAGGCAGAGGCTGGCCTTAGGGCTGTGCCCAATGTGGGCTTAGGATTCTATTCCTGCTCCCCTCCAGGTAAAGCAGACAGGCACAGAAGTACCCACACCTCTTTGAGTACCCACCTCCTTTCTTGACAGACTCCCCCCCAACCCTTCCTAATCCAGCTGTTGGACACAGAAACCTTTGGAGCTTCTATACCCCAATGCCCTTCTACCAACTGACCCCCTGAGAACCACATACCCATTCCAGGGAAACCCCAGGAAACAGAGACCTCAGACAGAGGTCTCTGTCTGAGACCTCAAACACTTTCAGCTAGTCTGAGGCGTGGTGGTGAAAAGCCTGATTTGGGAATCCCACTTACCATCTGAATGAACATGCCCCCTGCCCTCCCTTCCCACCCACTCTGTGCACTCAGCCAAGTGGCCACAGACATTCAGGGCAGCCTTCAAGGCTTCCTCCTTCCCCACAAATCACCCGGAGCTCCTCCCCTGCCAGCTTTCCCCAGGTCCCTGCCAACTCATGTGCTCTCTGAACCTAGGGGCTAGTGTGGGCTCCTCCAGACCAGCCTGAACCTAAACAGGGAATTCCAGTCATGGACTTACTCCCTCTTACTTCTTCACAGAGAAGCTGAGGCCCAGAGAGGTTCAAGACTTGTTCAGAGTTGCACAGCAAGCAAACAGGGCCTATAATACATACCTCCTCCTCCAGGGAACCTGCCTGCTCCCTCCCTCCCCACCCTTTCTCACAGAAGTAGCTCATCACTATACCTCCTACATTGTTTTATAATTAAGCTCCCACTTTCTCCCAGTGAGGGCATAGGTTTTCAAGTATAACAGATATGTTTATATATTTTTATTTCTAGTATCTCACTCTTAGTAGGTTTCTGGTAACTGTTGAATTAAGTCAGTGGATGGGTGGATGGATAGTGAGTAGGTGGATGGGTAGATAGTTGGGCAGGTGGATGGATAAATGGATGGGTGGTGGATGAATGGGTGGGTGGAGGATGGATGAATGGGTGGATGGATCGATAGATGGATGGATGGGTACATGGATGAGTGGAGCGGGAAATTCTTCACGCTGGGTGATTGTGATCAGAATTGCACAGTGCCTGAGCTACTTTGTCCAGGGAAATGACTTACTGAAAGCCAAACCACAAGTAATTGCTAGTGGGCTATTTTGTGGGCTGCTGTGGGGAATAGGAAGATGTGAGACATTGATGCCACCCCCTAGAAGCCTCACCATCCAGTGGAGGAGATGAGATTCATGTACATGTGGCCAGAAGAGAATTGATACCAAGTTCCTTTTTACCCAGAAGGGGACAGGCAGGGCTTTGATGGGAGGACCCACCCCAGACCACTCTGTGCCACCCTTAGATCCCACGTTTCTCTTGACAGATGTTGTCACAAGGGAGGAGTTCCTCAGAAAGCAGAAGACAGAGACCATCATCTACTCCCGAGAGAAGAACCCCAACACCTATGAATGCATCGTTCCTGCCAACATTGAAGCTGTGGCGGCCAAGGTGAGGTGGGGACCGGGAACCCAGACAAGTCAAAATACCTGTCCCGTTATCTTTATGAGACCATCTCAGCCATGGATGATGAGGGGTCTTGTTTCCCCATGGTTAGACCTTCTTTTCCCTTTCGTGTCTCTGCCATATAAACCGCCCCTCTCCACGCCCTCATTCTCTTGCTCTGACGTGCATTTATAAAGTGAGAGCGCCTTCTATTTCTGATGGCTTCCTGTGCTGGTGCTCTAGTTTGCATTGTTTAGGGATATGTGTGTGTCTAGCTGTGATAACAAGGGCCAGAGATAGAGAGCAAGTGTGTCAGACCGAGAGACAAGTGGGTGACAGCTACCGTGTTGGCCAAATGAGGGAAAGTGGAGCAGCATCAGAGGGCTATTGGCAGGAAAGGTGTGTGCATACAATTTAGAGTTTTCTAGAGCCAGGCAGTGTGACCTTCATCCTCCCTTAGCAGGAAGCTTTTTCTCGTTCTAGGACTCTGTGAGGGCAGAGCTCTCAACCTGTGGCAGATGGGTGCTGCCCCAGAGACTGAGGGACTGGCTCCACAGGAGCAGTGTTCACAGGGATGTCAGGAGCAGGGGCCCAGCCAGAAACTCCTGCTGATGGTCAGTCCTGCCCCCTCCCACCTTGTCACTTCCACAACTAAAAGTCAGGACAGAACCATCAGCCAGCCTTGAATGGTGGGCTTGCTTTTAAAGCCCGGGACATAGCAGTTTAGCGAATCCTGACAGCTGGAGTGGATAGAAAATGAGTGGGCAGGGTTGGAGCCAAGGTGTTTTTAGCTGAAAAGGCACCATCAGCAAATCTGTGCTGTTAGAAGTCTGGGCTGTGCCTGCCCCAGCAGGGAGCAGGGCAGTGTCTGGAGGCTCTAGAGTCACTCCTTTCTACCTCTAAAGCCAGTGCTAGCTCCACTAGTGGGTTGAGTTTTGAAAATTCACTGAGCTGCACGCTTAGGAACTCATGCAACTCCACACTCTTCGTGTTCTGTTTCAGTGCAAAGTGGTTAGCTTTGTGTATGTGTGTTTGGTGTCTTTAAAGCAAGAGCAGGATTGCTCTTCAGAAATGCGCTCAGAGCATACACAGGGCCCACGACTGCCTCCCGTGTCACGGGCTGTCTACCCTCTTATCAGAACACCTCCACAGGCCAAATAGAATGGCAGGTGTTCTTGATTCTGACTTTGATTTTTATTAAAACATTTACACCACCTGACTCACCCCAGGCTGAGTGTGCCCGTCGCTGTGCAGTGCAGAGTGGGGCCAAGTGCCCAGATGGAGAGGTGGGACCTGACTGTCTCTCAAGTCTAGGGTCTCCTTGGGTCATTCATATCCCAGTTCAGTGAGTCTCTGCTCTTAGAAGTCCAGGTCATGCCTACCCCAGCAGGAGGGGATGCAGTGACAGGAAGCTATGAAGCTATGAGTTTCTTCTCTGGATCCGGGTGCTAATTTCACCAGTAGGTTCAGTTTGTGATCCTTTGACACGAAAGAATCTTAACCTCACACCTCTGTGCCGAGGAGACTAACCCTGAATCCTGAGCCACCCCAGACCCTCACGCAGGCCAGAGGAGGCCTGCTACTGACCTCTGACCCCTGTGTTTACAGAACAAGCACTGCCTACTGGAGGCGGGCATCAGCTGCACAAGAGACTTGATCAAGTCCAGGATCTACCCCATCGTGCTCTTCATCCGTGTGTCAGAGAAGAACAGCAAGCGAGTCAGGTAGATCTTCGGGACCCTTGCTTTCCCTCCTACCCTGATGGCCTCTGGGTTCTCAACAGCAAAAGTACCTGCCTTGGTGGGTCCCACATCACTGCAGTGGATTTTTATTGCATGTCAGGCCCTCGTCCAGGGTGCACTCAGCATCTGACCTCTGGCAATGGAGACAGGACCCATTTCTGATGGGGACAAATCTTAGGAGGGACAGTGGGATGCTGAAGGATGCATACTGTCAAGGAGGCTGAAGTTGGAGCCTGGGGGTGCAGTGGTGCTAGGGCAGAGGTGCTCTAGTGGACATAGGGCCAGCCAGTGACCAGACCCTGAAGAAAGAGCCAGTGAGAAGAGCAGAGCCATGAGAGATAACCTTGCAGCTGAAGGTAATCCAAGCTGTGCTGGGCCATGTGCTCCATGGGAAGGGTGCAGAGTTTATTCTAAGATGGGAGCCACTGGCGCTTTTGAGCCGGGAAGGGTCTTTATCTGATGTGGGATTTGAATGGCTCCACCCGTTGCTGTGCTGAGATCGGTGCTTTGACAACTCAGAGAGAGACCGTGATGCTGGCACCCTGAGGGCAATGAGGAGATTTAATTCCAGGCAATGTCCAAGGTTCGAGCCTATGTATTCACTGAAGGGTTGGCTATGGGATTTGAGAGAAAGGAAACCAGGTGACACTGGCTCTGGCTTATGTGGCTTGGTCTCTGACCCCCCCCCCCACCTTCCTGACACATGACAGCAACCTAACTGGGAGAAATTGCACCCCTCTATTCTTTCACCAATATTTACTGAGCATCTAATACGTGTCAGTGCTAGGAAACCCATGATTGAGCAGATGAGGCAGACCCACCTGCCTCATCCCCACATTTATTCTGACAGTTGCTACCCAAAAACCAGAAAATAACAAGTGTTGATGAGGATGGGGAGAACTTGGAATCCTTATGCAGGGCAGGTGGGAATGTAAAATGGTGCAGATACTGTGAAAATAGCATGAGATGCCCCTCAAATATTAAGCATAGACCAAATGATGCAACATCCCTCTTCTAGATAGATGCGCCAAACAATTGAAAGAGATTCTTGCACTCTCATGTTTTCAGAGCACTATTCAGAGTAGCCAAAAGGGAAAAGCTGTCTTAAGGTTCATGGATGGATGACTAGATAAACAAAATGTGGTCCGATGCCCAATGGAATATTATTCACCCTTTAAAAGGAAGGAAATTCTGCCACATGCTACAGTATCAATAAACCTGAAGGACATCCTGATAAGTGAAATAAGTCAGCTACCTATTTGACAAGTATATTCTTGACAAGTATATATTGTTGTGTGAGGCTCCTAGGGAATCAGACCCATTGAGAGAGAAAGTAGGATGGTGGGATCCAAGTGTGGGCAAGGAACAAAGAATTTGTAACTGAGGCATTGAGTTTTCCATCTTGCAAAAAAAAAAAAAAGTCCTGGAGATTGATTGCATAATGATGTGACATTCAGCACAACTAAATGGTGTGCGTAAAATTGGTGATGATATTTTCTATCTTATGTGTACTTAACCATAACTAAAAAATTTTAAGACTTTTTTAAATCCCTACTTCTTGGGAATTCCATAGTGAGCAGAATTAAAAGGGACACTGAATTTACTGTGCTGGAAGGCAAGAGACACTTTGAAGAAATGAAACAGGGTAGATAATGTTCAGTAGGGTGGTCAGGTGTGGTCCAAAGACAAGGGTAGGTATAGCACCACTGCCCTAAGCTCCCCATGAGGGTGAGCAGATGCTGGACCAAACCCCTCTGCCAGCCTTCGTCCCACACCTTGGTGTCTAATCCTACCTCTCACTCCTGCCTGCAGGAAGATGCTGTCTCGGCCTGAGACAGAGGAGGAATTCCTGCGACTGTGCCGGCTGAAGGAGAAAGAGCTGGAGGCCCTGCCCTGCCTATACGCCACGGTGGAGTCCGACATGTGGAGCAGCGTGGAGGAGCTGCTCCGTGTCATTAAAGACAGGATCGCAGAGGAGCAGCGCAAGACTGTCTGGGTGGATGAAGACCAGCTGTGAGGCAGGGTACCCTGAGTCCAAGTGGAGCTCAGGAGGGATGTCAGGGCCCCACCGGGGATGAGCGCATCCTGCTGCCCCCAGAGCTACCCCAGCCTGGGGGGGTTCATCCTACCCAGCTGTGGAGCCACACCAAGGAGTGCCCGGAAGCAGATGCAGCTGTGGGGTGCTCAGAGGGAGCAGGGAGTAGCTTATCCCACCCAGGGCTGCCCTGGGATTAGCAGGGAGGAAGGGCCATGCCAAGGAGACGTAGCCCAGCCAAGGCCAGTCGGCCTCTCAAAAGCCAGAGCAGCAGTTGAATGTAAATCATGGACTAGGGGTACCACCTATCGGGCTGGCACCCTGAAAGCCAGGGCAGCTGCCAGCCCTCAGACACATGATAGGCATGTTCCCAGGCAGGACAGATTGGGAAGGAGGAGTGTGTCATGCTTTATTTTTTATGCATTAAAATTTCCCCATTTCCTTGTTTTCAATTTTTTAAAAAAATATATATAATAGTTTGCAGAGGTTTTTAGCTCTTGCACCTTCCTAACCTATACCACTCCCAGCAAACCTAATTCAGGCCCCATAGCATATGTAGGATGAAGGTAGGGTGACATGCATCCTAACTTCCCAGGACAGGGCCTGATTACACCTGGGTTTGGGGCATAATTACCTCTGACACCCCTTGACTAAGATGCCTCCTGACTTGGATGATAATTACCTAGCCGCCCTGGAAAGGGTCTGTCCTCTCACAGCAGCATCAGGAGGTCTTGCTATTTATGCACCTGCATCTCCCAACTCAACCCTGAGCCAGGCCCCTTACTATCTCTTCCCTCACGTAGCTGTCTCTCTCAGCATGTAGTATTCTGCATGCGGCCTCGCTTCATTCTGGTTCCAGAGAGACCATATGGGATAGGGTCCTAGGGTGAGTTTATACCCACTGTTAGGAGCTGGGAACTGCTGGAAGTTACACTTTCCTCCACAGCCAATAGCACAGGCCCTACCAGCCCTACGACCATTCTTCTTCTTGACTTCCATGATGCAGTCTTCCAGGCATGGCCACACAGGTCAGCCCATCTGACACCACACTCGGTACTCCAGTACTCAGCACTCAGTAGGCGACAGGCAGCTCACACTTAAGTGTGTGTATTTTTGGGATAACTGTTCGTTGACAATCTAATATCCACATCCCCTTCTTTACTACCAGAATCCAGATTCTATCTTGGGACACTGCACAGTGAACAAACCCATATTTCCCAACCTCCTTTGCAGTTAGAATAATCAAAGAAATGTAAGGAAAAGTTTGGGGAAGAAACGAAGCAGACACAGTCCTTCCTCCAGTTTCCTGCCTGGAAAACAATGTGATAGCTGGAGTCCAGCAATCATAATGGATCTTGAGGAGGTTTTGAGGGCAGAAACCCTATGCAGAGGATGGAACAGGAGAAAGATAGAAGGAGCCAGTCACTAATGACACTTTGGAACCTAGGACTGCTGCTTGAGTTTCTTCCACATGATACCAAAATGAATTTGTGTCATGTTAAATAGCTACATTTCAGTTCTCAGTTACTGGCAACCTAGAACAATGCCTAGCAAATATAGGAGCAGCCCTTTCCTTTATAGTTTTAGGGCCAGAGTGTGAGTTGATTATTTGGAAGATATTTGCCACTTATTCAAGATACAAATTACTAATAAAAGATCTAAATAAATGTCCTGAAAAACAGTGACGTACTCCTGTTTTATTTTATAGGATTTCAACCCTGTGGGGACCTTCACCAAGGAGGGGGCCTGGTCCTATGACTGTCCTTTACATCACCAAGATCTGAGTTTGTCAGGAAGCACAATGCCTTTAAAAACAAACAACTTTCTTCCAAGGACCAGTTAGCAATGCTTCTTTCTCCAAAATAGCCCCCAGAAGCAAGCTGACAGTGCTAGGTCTGAAGAGGCCTTGATCCCAGAGGTCCAGTTGCAGTAGCTCAGGCCCAGAGGAGCTGCCCTGGGAGGAGATCTGGAGCCGGGTCCTCTGCTTCCATCTTGTCGGAGTTTGAAGTTAACCAGTAAATTCTCCCCAAGCAGAGGCAATCGCATTTCCACTCAGAAACTCTGCTTCCTTGTAAAGTACTTAAAGCCAAGGGGACAGACGTGACTGGAAAAGAGGCCTGGAGTAAAGGGCCTGCTGATTTATTTGTATTTATTGACTTAAGAATTCTCAGGTTGATGTGCAGAATAACCAAACTCAAGACTTGCAACCGGTTTGTAGGGAGCAGTGGGGAAACAAGCACAAGGAAAGGTGGTGATGGGTCACATGTGAGGAAAGACCTGAAAAAGAATTTGTGGGGGATAATCTCCCCCAAAGTAATTTTATCTGGGCTCCAGCATCCAGGCAGTGGGGTGTATAAATGTTAATAAGTTGGGGTGGAAAGGGAGAGGTCAGGAACGAGAGTCTTGTTCCCTTACTCCCTGGATGAAACGGTGAAGTCAGCGGGAGGCTGGGGCTTGGCAAGGAGAATCCATCCACACGAGCATTTCAAAGGAGACCCCTGACACCATCTACTCTAGCTCTGGTCTCCTATTTATCAGCCACCAGCATTGGGAAGCCCCATGGCTGCCTAGAAGGGAGAGTGGGGCTGGGCAGCTGGCAGGGGGCAGTGGAACATGAACTGCACCGAGCTCTCTGCAAAGCCCAGCTGCAGCTCAAATTAGCACACCAACGTCTACAACCTGAATTTTCCTTTGGAGCCGGACCAGGGGTGCCAGAAGCCTTCTCTGGGATGCACAGTGGGCTTGCATCCTTCACAGCAAGCCCAGGGCCCCAGGCTCGGAAGGGAGCCTGTGCCAAGCTGATAACACCGGTGATGTAGGCTTGGTCTACCTCCAAGGACACCAGCCATGCAGCTCAGAGCCCTGGAAATCATGTTGTATGTGTAGTCCTACACTTTAGAAGGAAGAAAATCATGAGCTTCTCAGATTCCCAAGGGGCTCTGTAATCCCCAGAAGATTAAATACTATTGCTCTTGGACAGGGCAAATATTAACTATTTTAGCTCCCACTCTGTGCCAAGCACTTTGTAAATGTTCTATTTACTGTTTCCAAAACTCTACTCCATTTTACAGGAGAGAATTGAGGCTCAGAGAAGCTAAGTAATTTCACCAAGGTCACACAGGTGGTAAGCTGTACCTCCATCCCAGGTCTTCTAGATTTGCCAACTCAGGTCTAGGTTGGATCTTCTATTAGAGGTGCTATTTAGTATCTTGAGGACATCTGTCCTTCCTCATCGCCACTCTTCCAGGTGTATATGGGTCAATAACAAGTTTGAAGTCAGGTCATAGGATGGTCAGATGAAAAGGATGTGGATTTTGTCTCCGAGCACTGCCTGAGCCGAGCCGATCTTGAGTTTTGACCAAATCAGGTTACCATTCTGGGAAATGGGCTACTCATCCACTCCAGAAAGGGGGATACTTTGCTGGAAGGAGGGGGCCTGAATTGAAGGAGGCGAAAACGTCTCTGAACCTTGGTGTCGTGCCTTCATACTGCCCTCAAAAGTCACTGCATCTGCTGACCTCATTTTCTTTTCTTTTCTTCTTTTTTTTTTTTTTGGAGACTAGGTCTCGCTATTTTTGCCCGTGGAACCACAGCCTTTCGTTGCCCAGGGTACCACAGACTCAAGCAATCTCCAGTTCAGCTTCCCAGGTAACTGGGATTACAGGTGCGCGCCACCACGCCCAGCTATTTTTTTGGAACTAGGTCTCACTACGGGCCTCAGGCGAGACTCGAACCGTGATCCCTAGCCCCGGCCACTTCATAGGTTGCAGCTTACAGGCATGAGCCATGGTACCTGGCCTGCTGACCTCATTTTCCTGCGTGAGTCTATGTGGGTGAGTGATCATCTCCCAGCCTGCCTGGCTCCCTCTTCTAGATTTGTCTTTGATACTCCTGCCAAGGTTGACCAGGAGGCTCGATGGGAGGCTTGGTTCCCAGAGCCTGATCCCATGCCTTTTGGCCCCCAGAATGTTCTACAGAGATGCTATCTGCATTGCAACAAGAGTAGCTCCAGCACTGGCCTCAAGACCCCCAGCCCTTTCAATTCCTGAGGGCTTCAGAGGAAATCTAGATTTCACCTTAAGAGAAATGAGGTTATGTGCCTTAGCCCCAGTCATATCCCCATCTCTTGCACATCTGCCTGTGATAAGCCACAGTGGACAGGGACACACAGGGCCCATGGGGGCTCTGTCCCTGATGTAAGACTTACTTTCTACCCCAATCCCCAAGAAAGCCCTCATGAAGTTGCAGCAGATAAAGGAAACCAAAGTCTTTGACTCCACCTCCCATAGACAGTTAAGATCGATTTCCCTTCTTATCCATTCCAAAGGGGAAGCCTTTGAAAAGGCTGGCAGCTTCCACATCTTCTCTGAAATCTGTGAACTGCCCTCTTAGGAGAAGGAAAAGTCACGTGGCGGGGGGATAGGGGGGGCTGAAACAACCAAGAGAGGGAAGGAGTCAGCTTCCTTTTGAGCTAGCCCTCCAAAGTTCCCTCAGGCATCTGGTAGTGCTGGAGACCAGCTCAGATCCTCCAGTCCCATACAGTCACCAACTGGGTGACTCCAAATGACATCAAGCACATCAGAAGATTGGCCCTGCCTACAGAGCTGAGATGCAATAAAACTCATGACTTGTCTTTAGCTACTAAGTTTTAGGGTTAGTTATTACATGTCAGGAGACCCTGGGAGAAGGACATATTGATAAGAGCACCAAACTTCAGGCCAGTCAAATCTGGGTTCCATCCTCGACATGCCTGCTGTGTGAACCAGATAAGTCGCTGACCTCTTTGAGCCTTTGCTGCCTCGTCTGTTTAGTAGAGGGGTTGGCTGTGAGTTAGCCCAGGACAGGACATCTCAGAGTCTGAGTACCATCTGCAGTGTCCCCAACAACTTGAGGAAAAGGTAGATATGCTCTTCCTTTGTGTAAGGATGCTGCAGAAAGACCAACCTGGGAGGGCTAGGGTATGAATCCAGCTCTAAGTCTACTAATTCCCTTCCCATTTCTGCTGGCAATCTAGGCTCTCCATTCTCCAAACCCCTGTCCCATTTTCTCCAACTTCCCCAAGTTTGGGTGTCTTTGGGTGTTCTTCTCAGGGTACATTCTAACCACTTCCGGTGGTATCTCCCTTTGTATCTGACCACAGACATCTCCAGAAAGGGAGAGGGCTACTCCAGGTGAGCCTGAACCCTGACTTTTAGTTTCAATTTTAAACCCCAGAAACCCAAACCAAAAGCAGCAGGAAGTACCTCTCACCCCTAGCTGTCCTAGCCCCCACTTCCCCCTACCCGCCAGGGTCAACTTATTGCCCACAAGCCCAGATGTTCCCTCTGAGGTCCCTGGCAGTGGGTCACTGGAGGAAAAGGAGAAGAGAGACCCTGAGAACACTTCCAAATTCACAGGGCTGTCACCAGTTGAAGGAGGCTACAGACTCAGAACACCCAGGGGCACCTGCAGGTTACTATGACCACCATCTTTCAAGCCAGCAGCTTGGAACTGGGAGCCGCAGACAGAAGGGAGGCTTTCGGAAGCTGGGGTGCTCACACTGGCTTTTTTTTTCCACGTTGGCTTTAAAGCTGTAATTTTATGTCCATTTTTCATGGATAAAATATTCAGAGTTCAAAAGTCTCGCATTATAAAAAGTCACCTACTTAAAACTCTCTCCTCTGTCCAGCCCCAACCCCAGCCCCATCCTCCCACTAACAGGAAACCACTTCCAGGGTCCTGTGTGCTCTGCGAGTTTCTGCATCAAAAGGTGTTCTCACTCCCCTCCCCGTCCCAAGACCGCCTTTGTTCACACCCTTCTGTCTTGTGATACCCCAAAGCACGTGTCCCAGGGCTCTTTCCTGGTCTGTGCCACCTCAGTCCTCTCCACAGCCATCTAGTGACCCTGGCTAAGTTAGCCCATCATCTCAGCCTGCCTGTTTGAAGGAGGTCTGGATGACGTTCAGGGAACAAGTGTACCTTATCCAATCTCCATGGAACATGCTTCCAGAAGGTTATAATGTGTTAGTCCCTTGCCAAGCCACAGGGCCCCCCAGGGCAGTGTCAGTTCACATGGCCCGGGTCTCAATGGCTCATGGCCAGAGCAGGCTGGCGCTCTTGTCTGAGATTTCTCTTTGACCTGTCTGACCTGTAAGAACTGTCGCGTATGCACGAATAGCTGACACAGCCTGGTTGCATGGCAGTTGTAAGCCCTGACTTTGAGGCTGCTCGCTGCTGTAAGTGGTGTGCGTGGTTTATGAGCTGCGAGGGGAGCCAGGGGGACTTGCTCTAAGGCCCCATGGTCTTCCAAGAGATTACAGACTGACCCTTCTCTCATCACTGCGGAGGCCACTAGGATCCGCATGAACTACTTTTTCCCACCTACCCCGACTCTGTCATTTGACCAGAACCCTGGGTGACATCAGTCTTCTCTCTCTCTCTCTCTCTCTCCCTCTCTCAATTTCACTCTTGCTCTTACTCTCGTTCTTTCTTTCTGCCCCCACCATGTGTCTGTCTGTCCTCTCTCAGTTCCAATCTCTGCTTCTCTGTCTTTCTCTCAGTCTTTTTCTGTCTCTGACTCTCGTTTCTCCCCACCAACACACACACATACACGCACATACACACACACATCTCCAGGTCCCCAGTAACCTCCTATACATAAAGTTCTTACTCCTCTGAGTCCACTCACTTCTCCCTTGTCTCACAGCCATCATCCTGGTCCAGATTGACCTTGTCCCTTATTGGATTATCAGAATGCCTCGCACCCTACATACCACAACCAACCTCACAACCCTCTGACTTTTGGGACTTAGCACACTCTTCTTCTCTGAAATGCTGTTTTCACTCTTCCTGATTAACTTCTGTTTGTCCATCAAGTGTCAGCTGAAATGTCACCTTCCTTGACCTGACTGAGACACACACCCCTAGTCACAAACCTTATTCTGAGTTGGCATGACTCTCAATGGCCTTTTCTTCTTGATCTTGAGTTTACTAGGCTGGTTAACATATCTATCTCATTTATTCTCACCTCCAGTGCCTGGTACATAGTGCTCACCCACTAAGCACCCCTGCCTTTTACTGGTCATGATTCCTATTGGTAATTAGAAAATGAACCCCAATCCTTGTGAGATATCACACAAACCTACTATGAAGCTAAAAGTCAAGATGCATGAAGAGTCATGAGGTAGAGAGGCTAAGTCCCCTATGACACCATAATACATGAAAGCCAGGATACAAGAAAAGTTTCTCTCTGACTCCCGAGCCCAGGACTACAGATTGAGCTCAACACAGAAATGATGTTCATGTGACTGTGGTCATTAGAGTTGTATGAGACACAACCTGAGCAGCTGTATGGGGCACCCCTGCTCGCTGATCCTGCTCCAGAGTGATTTCTATTGACCTAAAAGGTTCACATAGGGTTGGTTTTTTCAACAGTCTTTGGTACCCTGTAGGTGTAAGTGAAACAGTTCCCCATGTACTAGTCTCTGTACAGGCTATATGCATATTCCATTTTGTAGTCCTCTTGACCACCATACAACTATTTTTACCCCAATTTCTAGAAGAGGATTCAAGAGTTGGAGAAGTGGGTGACTCATGCAGAGACACACAGCTCAGTATCAACAGGGCCTATGTTCAGCCCCACAGCTCCGAACTTCATCCACAACACCACTTACACCACCCCCTAGTCATGGCCAAGAGCGGATGTACCCACCTATAAAAAGCTAAGAAAAAGTTAAATTTGTAATTACCAGCAATTACACAGAGACTGGAAAGAATTGAAAACAGGTGTTTAAATGACAACTTACACATCAATGTCCCTAGCAGCACATAATAGCCAAAATCAGGTAGCAACCCAATTATCCAACAACAGATGAATGGATGAATAAAAAGTGGTCTATCCAAACAATGGAATGTTTTTCAGCCATTAAAAGATATCTACTACAAGCCAGGCATGGTGGCGCGTGCCTATAATCCCAATTACCTGGGAGGCTGAGGGGTCACTTGAGTTCGCAGGTTTGAGACAACCCTGGGCAACATAGTAAGACCTAGTCTCTTAAAAAAAGAAAAAGCTATCTACTACAGATATCTACAGATATTTGCTATAATATAGATGAGCATTGGAAACATGATGCTAAGAGCAAAAAGGTAGACACAAACAACCTCTTGTCGGATTCCGTTTACAAGAAATGTCTTGAGTGGGCCAATCCATAGAGACAAGAAGGGGGTTTGTGCCAAGGACAGGAACTGTGGTAAGAAGAAAGACTAAATATTGAATATGGTACGCTCTTTTGGAGTGAAGGAAACACTTCGGTACCTTATGAATATGCCGCTGAAAGTACACTTTTAAATGATGAGATGAGAGGTTTTCTGTAATATGTATTTTATCACAGTTAAAAAGAAAAGGAAAGGGATAGCAAAAATAACCCTTCTCCCTTTGTTGGAGAAGGGAGGGCTTGTTATTGGAGGTGCTTGTTGTTGATTGTTGGAGGTGGGGGGCTCAGGAGAGGGAGCCCACAAGACCCAACCCACCTTGCTGTCACTCTTCTTTTCTCTCAACAACAAATTTGGGTACAACCTCAGGTGAGATGTACCCCATGAGAGGGGTACTGGTCACAATGTGGGGAAAGACAGCACAGGATTAGACCTCAGTCCCTGTTCACAGAGTGCTGGCAGCCTGCTGGGATGAACACACAACACAGAAAGTCATTGCCTTGCCATAGGGGTAGCCAGGAACCAGCAAGGGTGCCAATGAGTGAAACGGGTCTGAGCAAACAGGCAGGCATATAATCCTTTGAAGACAGTATTTTGGAGCCATGTAGGAAGTAAGTCTTGTATTGACAGATGCTCTGATTTTTCAAGAGAACTGTTTCCTCTTCAGACTGGTGACCTCATCATTATACGATGGCTGCCACAGCTCCAGATATCACATCCTCACATGCTGGTCATCAAAGCAAGAAAAGATGGCCTCTCCTTTATCCTAGGGGAACATCTTTCCCAGCAACCTCCAGTAGTCCTTCCCGTATGTCTCCTTGGTCATTTCTGAGTCCCTTACCCATCTGGAACTGTGCACATTACTACTGAAACACAAAATCAGGACTGGTGTCTTTCAAGACAAGCAACGGCACTTCACAGACGACCATGTTTAGATAGTTTAACCTCCTTGACAAGGTGGTATTTGAGCAGAAGCTTCAAGGAAATGACAGCGAACTGTCCAAAGATGTGAGGCCAGAGCCTTCAAGCAATAGAAACAGCACTTAGAATGATCTTGAGGTCTAAGACATAAAAACCTGTTCAAGCAAACCCAACTGAGAAGAGAAAACACTTGTCTCATGAATTTTATTATTACATTTTTCCCTCTCTACCATGAAGGCCTGGGTACCTGTTCAACTTCTCCTACTGAGGAGGGTTCCACTACTTCCAGACATAAGGCTTCTGTGACGGGAGAAGGACTCGAGGGGTCTGTGGGTAAGAATGGGTTGGGTTTGGGGAAGTTTTCTAAGAGAAGAGAAAGCGACTGAAGTGTAAAGAAGAGCAGTGTAAAGAAAAGAAGGGAATAAGGAAATATCTAACAGTGTTTGTGTCAAAGATGTGTTTGCCTATTACTAAGAAAGTTGCATCTTGGAATTCCTTTTCCAACTGCCAGACTATTTCTTGGTTTTGGAAATCTTTGAGAGACTACCCATGGGTCACATTTTCAGAGGGGCTGAGAATATCTAAACCAGAAATTTCTTGGAAGCGACAAGCCACCAGGCCCCCTGGTGACAGGAAAATAGGCAGAAACCAAGGTAACACCAGTATCTGCCAGAGTCAGCGGGATCTGGTTGTGGGCATTTCTTATAACTCTATCCACTTACACTGACAGTGGCCTGGTGGAAGAGTTTGCAACATGGGAAGTGGCTAGTCACGAATCAAGCTTCCCTCCCCATGGAGAGCAAACTTCTGTCTGTGCTACCCCTGAAGCAGGCACTTGAGCCTTCTTATCTCTGCTTTTTGGCACACTGGGTTCCTCTCTCTTCCTGTTCATCCCGTACTTGGCCTCACATCCACATGACTTGCTGCTAAGTGCCCCAGAACCACCAATCCAACTGTCCAGGAGGCCCCCAAATCCCTGTGGGGGTATCTGTTTGGACCAGCCTGCCTCAGGCTCTGGTGTGACCAGCTGTGATCCCCCTGGGCAGTTGAGAGATTGGCCGTCCTGGAAAAGAGGCCCTAAAAGAAGGCACCCCAGTTTCGCCTATTAGGCGGAGTCCCAAGGTCCCTCCCCATGCTGTGATTCCAGCTTTCTTCATGGCCTGAGCCTTAGTACAAGAAAAATATCCATGGGGAACATCCAAGATGCATTTTGGGGTGAAGGGGAAGGGCAGCTCATGGACTGATGCCCCCTCTACATTTCCTTGGCTCATACCTAACTTTTCTTCTGATCCATTGTTTTGCTGGATTTGTACACATTTTTAAAAATTTGTAAACTGAAAACAAAGGTCACTTTCACTCATGGGGTCTCCAGAGAGCTGGGCTCAGCTGCGTGTCACTGAGAATCCTGCACGCCTGGGTCAGGAGGTGGCTTGGGCTGTGTAGGCAGCTGCCCTCCACCAGAAGAAGTCTCTCTCCCTGCCTGGCTGCACCTCTTATTAGATCTCTACTGATGAATCAAACAGTGACTGAGGGGGCTGCTGAGGTCCTGCCAGGTAACCTTCCCGCACTCACATCGATTCTCCATCTTATTGCATTACTTACTTGCTCGCTGTGCCTGAGTTGCTTCAGGTAAGCTGGACAGGTACGGCGCTTCCTTTGCTTCAAGGCCCCTGGACTTCTGACTTCAAAGAAGATCCTCCAACTAGTTGTGGAGTGGATGAGCATGCCTACTGTGTGCCAGGCCCATTGTCATTTGTGTTGTTCCCAAACCATGTCCCTGTCTTCCTGTGGCAAAGATCACACATTTACTCCATGGAAAAACTGAAGCGCAAAAGGACTGGCTGCTAGGAAGTAGCAGAGCTGAGATTTGAAGGGGCTCCTTCTCACAGCTGCCTGGGGCTTCCCTGGTGCAGGCCCACCTGAAGCCCACATCTATCCCTAATCTAGGGGCAAGTGTCTTGCAGACACTATCAGCAAGTCCAGAGTGGCCAGATCTTCCAGGAGCTACTGAAGGAAAGGGCTGGGTCCCCATGTTCAGGGAGACTGTGGAGAGGCCTATCTACCCAGAAGCAGGTGGGTCTTGGCTCCATCTCTCCCTCATCTCTCCCCCTCCATGCCTCCATGCTAACTGTCTCTGAGGTTGCACCTCACTCCCTCCATTGCCAGGGATGCTGACAAGGCCCTCTTCCTCCCAGGCCTTTTCCCCTGTCTTTTTTTTTTTTTGAGACTAGGTCTTGCTATTTTTGCCCATGGACCCACAGGCTCACATTGCCCATGGTACCACAGAATCAAGCAATCCCCAGCCTCAGCTTCCTAGGTAGCTGGGATTACAGGCGCGCACCACCACGCCCAGCTATTTTTTGGGGACAAGGTCTCGTTATGTGGCCCCGGGCAGGTCTCGAGCCATGATCCCCAGTCCCAGTCACGACTCCGTAGGTTGTCACTTACAAGTATATGCCACCATGCCCAGCTTCTTTTCCCCTGTCTTATAAGGCTGTCAGGCCCAGCGGCAGGAAGTGTGTGGTTCATGGACTTGGGCAGAGCTCAGCCACCTGGGAAGGCAGTGGGTGATGAGGGGGCGTGGAGGGGAAAGAGGAGAGAAGATTTTTGGCGTTCTGGTTTGTTTGGATACTAAAATTAGCCGATTGTAAATGAGGGGGCTGAGGGCTCACACTCTCTTCTCTCTGTACCGGCTGCTTTGAAACCCCAGGTGCTAGTCTAAAAATTGTATTGAAAGTTTCCGAGCTAGTTGGGGTGACTGGAAACAAATATCTAGTACAGGAATTTCTCTCTTTCCTATCACATGTCGTGTTCTGTTCTGACTTGTTATGATTAAATCCGTGTGTCCTCCCAACTGGTGTGCCTGGATGTAAATGTGAGTATTGGACTTACATTGACCTGTGTGTATGTGTGTGTGTGTGAGTGTGTGTGTGTGTGTGTGTGTGTGTGTGTGTGTGTGTACAGGGAAGGGGAAGAGAGATGAAGAAAGAGGCTGAGAGAGGAAGGTGGTGAGAGACAGAGAGGAGTGAAACAGAAAGAGACAGGCACAGAGAGGTAAGGCCACGATGACGACCACAGATCCTCCAGAGCACACTAACTCCTACCTTGGGTCCCCTGTGGGTCTGGACACAGTGCAGACAACAGGTATCTGGGGACAACTACTGTTTGCTCAGGCGCATGACTGCAAGGGAAGGGTCCTCGGGTGTCAGTGGGCAGGAGATGCTGGATGCCAGGTCTCAGGATGGGGAGATCTATTATCAGATGACTTTCTTAACTCCCCAGAACTCTATTTCTATGGTAAAATAAAGAAAATCAGCATTTTCAGCTCACCTGTTGGTATACTGCTAGTCTCATGAGGCCAGAGTCTCTTGGCTTCTCCAGTTGGATTGGCCCAAATTAAATGTTCAAAGTCAAACAAACACATCATTTCTCCCTGAAACCCACTCTTTTCCCCTCTAGCCTTTCTAGCTGGAGGTCTTAACATTCAATCTCCCATTTTAATTTAGTGGGCCAAAAAAAAAAAAAATTAAATGCATGAAACACACAGGACACACAGGATTGTCAAAGAAAATTTTAATACAGCTATCAAAATATTTAAAAGGCAAGCTTATAATCTGCTAATTTATGTACACTTTTGTGACTGCATCAAACAACAAGATTCAACAGCAAGATGTTCTGATAGACCAACTGCTGCCGTTATTTTAAGGTCAGGGTGAGTGTGGATGGCATTTCAAACCACCTGTGCAGCCAGAGATACCAGCCAGCATGCTTCAGTTGGCAAGCAGGTTCCAGGGACTGTGACCTTGCCCCATGGTCTATGGTCATCATTATGAGAAGAACCACTAACTTTCAAAGAGGGAGTAGGAAAAATGAAGATGTCATGTTTTCCATTTAAAATTCACCGAACTCCTCAGCCCTGGATTCTGCTCACAGACCCAAGACAAGAACCCCACATGGAAAGAGCTTTTTGGAACATAAATTGGATCATGGCCCTTCTCTGCTTTATTTATTTGTATGTATGTTTGTTTGTTTGTTTGTTTAGGGATTAGGTCTCGCTCTGTTGCCCGGGGTAGTCCCAAATCCGTGGACTCAAGTGATTCCTGGCCTCAGTCTCCCAAGGCTGGGGTTAAAGGCACATGCCACTGCACCCGGCTTCCTTCTCTGCTTTAAACCCTCCTGCTGAAAAGGTACTGAAATGGAGTAAAAGTGACTTGTCCTAGATCCATATCCCAACCCCATCTAACCCTTCCAGTACCTTCCAGAGCCTTCCTCCTGCATTCTACATCCAGCCACACTGATATGTCCCTGTTGGTTCCCAAATTCTTTTTGTTTCAGACCTTTGAAGTTGTTCTTCCTCTACCAGAGATGTATGTGTCCCCCTTAGCCTTTTAGCTCCCTAGATCCCCCTCCCCACCAAAAGATATGCTGACCTCTTAACCTCCCCTATCAGGGATGATAACCTTATTTGGAAATGGGATTTTTGCAGAGGTCACAGGTTAAGATGAAGTGCAAAGTTTCAGTTACACAAGATGCTTAGGTCCTAGGAACTAACATATGACATGGTGACAGTGGTTAAGGTGCTGTGTCACATGCTTGAAATGTGCTGAGAGTATAGATCTGAAATTAGATGTTCTCACCACATGTAATAATAACAACTTGAGGCAATAGGTTAGTTAATTAACTTGATAGTGGTGATCTCTTCACAATAGATAATCAGATAGATCTTTCACAAATAGATAAAATAACAAGTTATACAACACAGATATAGACAATTTTAATATCAAAGAGCTTTTCTGAGCATTGAAAAGAAGATTAAACTGGGCTTCTAGAAGCTGTGATCCAGCTGTGGTGTCCTTACAAGAGAAAAGAGAGGGAGGCGCAGATATAGAGAGCAAGCAGGAGCCGGCTATGTGAAGATAGAGGAGGGACTGGAGATGTGACCTTGAATCCAAGGTTTCCTGGAGTCACTTGGAGCAGGAAGAGGCAGGAAGGAGCCTTCCTGGAACCTCCTGACAGAGTATGGCTCTGCAGACACCTTGATGTTAGGCTTCTAGCCTCCAGAATACATCCATGTTGTTTTAGGTCAGAAGTTTGTGGTCATTTGTTAGGACAATCCAGGACACACACACACACAGACACACACACAGACACACACACAATCCAAGCCCTGGCAGAGTGGTGATGCTGCTTCCTTAGCCACAGACCTGGCACACAGAGGACCTTACTAAGTATCTATAGGAAGAATATTCTCAAAAACACCAGCCTGGGTCCTGAGGGAGGAGCTACTGTTGTTGCCTGCAGCACAGTCCCCCAGTGCTGACCACCCAGTGCCCAGTCCACACCATTACTTTGTGAGTGATGCTTGGCCATGCCCCCATCCCTTGGGAGCCAATTTCTGTCTTATTGCCCCTGCTGCCCCCAATCCTAGGGAAGCCTGAAGCCTGTAACCTGCAGAGCATATTACAGAGACAGGCAGGGAGGCCAAGCCTGGCTCCCAGACAGGAAGGGGACAGGAGAGCAGAGGACTAGGAATGAACCAGCAGTCACTGCATACTGTGAGCTGAGACCCCAAGAGCACAGGTCCCTCTAGAATCCTTACCGGAGACCCTGGGGTGGGCAGTTGAGCCCCTAAGCCATAAGGGGCCTGTGTCTGCAGAAACAGACCTTCTAACAACACTTGAGCCAGAGGTCTGGCTCAGAACTCACTTTGAGAAAGCCCATCGCTCCTTGTCCTTGGAAGCCCTCTAAACTTAAAATAAGCAGCTACCCCACATTCACCGCCACCTCAGCACCAAGTGAGAGTGAGGAGTTAGTGACTGACGAGGGCTCCCCCCAGTCCAAGTGGAGCAGGGTAAGGAACTGGGCCTTGTGCTGTACACTCCTGCCTCTGGGCTGGGAAGGAAAAGCCGCAGGCCCTCTACCTGAGGCTGCAGTCCCTATAGGATGACTTCATATACATCCTACAGGATGACTTTTGCAGGACCAATTTCCTGCTGCATTTCAGATCACAATGGGGAACAGGGCAGCCATCTAAGACCCAGAGATGTTGCCATCATATGTGACAATTCTTCCCCCGTAACCCCCTTCACACAGCTTCTAATGGTTCAGAGAAGTTAGGAGAGAGAGTGGGGTATACGTAGAGCCCATTCTCCAGAAAGGGATAACTCGGTGGGTTGTGTATGTCAAGAGAAATCTCAGTGTGGCCTATTTATCCAGAAGGGAAAGCATTAAATATCTCCATTAATCTGGCACATGCTGTTCACACTTCATAGATCAGCCTACAGGATTTACAGTCCTCGTCCACCAGAATTATCTATATCTTTTGAGGAATACTACTATAGCTTTTAAGGGATTTTCTTTTCTTTTTCTTTTTCTTTTTTTTTTTATTATTTTTGGTTTGCGTGTATACATGTATATCAGTTACAGTAGTGAATTTCTAGGCTGAAGACTTCTAGTGCCCTCTAGTGGTAGGAAGGGTTTCATTATGCTGTATGCACATATGTTTGGTGTGTGCATGTGTGTTACCTGTGCAGTTTTAGTGTGTGTACACATGCATGTATGTGTTTATGTGGGTATTTGATCCGCCCAATTGTTTGTGCGCATGTATGCATATGCCTGGAGTACACCGTTGTGTTGATGTGTATGTACTAGTGTGTGCGTCAGTGTACAAATTTGTGTACAATTGTATGCAAACGTGTTTGTGTGGAACATGCGTGTGGGTGTGTACATGCATGCACATGTTTGAGGTGGTATGTTGGGTGTGTACATGCACACATGTGCTTGTGCTTCACTGTGGACAGTTAGGCCATACATGAATGTTAGGCCCTCAGTCACAGGTCACACACATGCACAGAGAACCTACACCTGACTTGTTCTCCACCACCCAACCCCTTCATGGCCTTGATCCCAGTGGGCTTTGATGGCCATTTGCTCCTCCACGCACCCATCCTCCCCCTGCCAGCCTCACAACCCAGCCCCAGCAGGTCTACTGCTTCAGGCCCACTGACACCTGTTTCTGTCAGAGTGACAGGGAAAGTGCCTGGGACTCTGCTCCCCTGACCTACAATCCCTGGTAACATAAATCTCCAGGATGAAGCTTCCCTGGCTCTGGAAATGTGGCCTCATCCTGTCACCTCCAGGGCCATGGACCTCCTGTACTAGCCTGCTGAAGCGAGGAGCTATTGATTTCCCTTCTGTGAAATAACAGAGCTAAAAGGGCATGTTCTACTGTTTATTCCATCCCCCAAATGACCTAGATCCTCTAAGACCTGACACTTTCTAGGAGCTCCCCAGACTTTAAAAACATCCAGATAAACCCAATATCCTTCATCGCTGGTTCAGGGTGACTTGTATGGAGAAACTTCTCCCCCCATCCCACCCCTCCCCCATCCTCACCCCTGCCTGGGATCACCAGAGAGAGCCCCCCAGAAGCAGGGGTGGAGCCTGACTTGTGCCAGTCATGCCTGTGAACTTGAACAGGGTCTCAGCATTTCCAACTGTGAAATGGGTATGCTTCTGTATAAAACTAGAAAATAATACCACACATATCATTCTGGCTACCTTCATGGACAATTATAGTACAAATAGTGCAATGGAAGGATGACTAAACTAGTGATAGCATGACTCTAAGGAGGAAGAGAAGGGGAAAGGGTTGAGGTAGGGGTAGGGGTTAAAGCCTTCAATAACATCTGTCATGGGCTATTTCTTTCATAAAATTCAGAGAAAGCAATACATAGGAAATAGAGTTCAATGGCGCTGGAAGGCAGGTTCTCTCAGGTTCTTCTCTCCCTTTCCAAAGCTTTCTGAAATCCTGAATTATTTCACAAGAAGAAAGCTAATGAAGTGAGGATATTAAAATCCCTCTGAGGGGCTGTAGTTGGGAGGGGGATACGAAGCATCTAGCCCAGTGCCAGACACTCATTCAATTCCTATTGTGCCTGGTCCCTGCCACCTGCTACCCTGGTCAGTACCAGACTGTCCCCATCAAAACTCAGCAGCCTCTGACCCTCCACAGCCCAGGAGAGTCACCCTGATCAGGTCCTCCCTGCAAGCTCCCATCATAGTGAGCAAGTTTGCTTTCATTTAAAACCCACACATCAGTGACCACCTGCTCGTCTGTCTCTAGGTTTCCAAGTCATTTAGTCGCAGGCTCACACTATGGAATATTTTCCAGCCTGCATCATGCAAGTGATTTTAGGGAGGGGTACAAGCTTTTTTAATGATATTATCTATATAATGACATATATGTAATATATGTAAATAATGTGCATAGAGATATGGGTACATTGTATACACCATTACATAAGAACCTAAGATGTGTTGTAGACTTTTTTTTGTCTTTTTTTTTAGATCAGGTCTCGCTATTTTTGCCTGTGGAACCGCAGGCTCACGTTGCCCGGGGTACCACAGACTCAAGCAATCCCCAGTCTCAGCTTCCCAGGTAGCTGGGATTACAGGGTACACCACCACACCCAGCTATTTTTTTGGAACTAGATCTCCCTAAGTGCCCCCGGTGGGACTCGAACTCGATCCGGCCGTGGCTTCCTAGGCTGCCACCTACAGGCAAGCGCCACCATGACCGGCTTTTTTTGTTTTGTTTTGTTTTATTATCTAATTTTGACTGCAATGCTGGGTTCCTGGAAGTCATGACAAGGCCAAGTTTTCTTTTATAATCAGTTTACGTTGAAGAACAGGTGACTTGACTAAAAGATGAAGTTGGGGTCAGTTGCTAATCAAGGCCCTTTGTGCGAGAAGGGACCCTGCTAGAAGTTGACATCCTGCCAGTGGCTGCTCCCAGGCCATGCCAGCTGCACTGCCCAGAGGATGAGCATTTTATTAATACACAAAGGGACCATTCCTGTACCCACAATTGTGATGGTAAAAACTGAAGTTTGGAAGATAAAAGGAGGGCAAGACACCTGACCTCCTTTCTAGCTGATGACACAAAAATAGCCTCTGTCTTTCCATCAACGTCATTCCATGGGACCCAAAGGCTGGACTGCACCTCACCTAGCTCCATGCCCAAGTGATCCAGTGTAAGGTAAGTGAGTTAGTCAGGCTTTTTCCTCCATTAGCCTGTAAAACCTGCACCTGGGGTACTGCATCATCCCCATGGTTATGCAGCCTAGCAGGTATGCGCATGTGTAAGGGTTTAGGAGTGAGGTATTAAAGGGACACAGAGCATGAGCACAAGATAGAGCACACCAACCGAGAGCACCCACATGAGCATGAAAGAACAAGAGAACGTCAGAGAGCCCAGAGATCAAATGTGAAGATTCCTGCTCACCTGCCTCCCAGCCCCAGACCCAGACCCAGACCCACCCCAGGCCCTGGCCCTGCCCTACCTAGTGTGTCTGTATAACTTCTAGAACCAACAAGGAACCTACACAGATTGGTGAGCCTGAGGCCTACAGTACACCAGGTTGGTCCTAAATCTTCTACTTGATTGCTGTGTGATCTCAGGCAAATGCCCCTCTGTAGGGTAAATGAGTTATCAGGATTTTTCATACCCTCCTGCCATAACCTCTATGACCAGCATCTCTGGCACTGCACCCTTTCCTTGATTGTACACACCTGGGCCCAATAAGTATGCAAATGTGTATGTGGGCACACCTAGCCCTAGGAGGAGGAGCTAAAAGGGTAGAGTCACTCTGGGGGGAGGGGAGACCCAGAGTGAACTCAAGTGGCTGTTTCCCCCTGTTCACTATTAAAAATCCTGTGGAGATGATGCCAAGGGCTCTAATATTCTTCTTTAAATTACTGGAACCAATGATGAACCTAACCAGATTGGAATGGTTGTGAAACAGCCTCCATCTTGAAATCAAAGATTTAGAGCTGATTTCTAATGGTTTCTCAAAGCACCACAGCCTTGATGGGCTGGTATGCCCTCTCCTGCCTACTTTCGCTTTCATGCATGTGTCCTGCATCTAAACTGCCAGCTTTGGGCTGGGCACGGTGGCTCATGCCTATAAGCTTCCGCCCATGAAGTGGCTGGGGCTAGGGATCATGGTTTGAGTCCTGCCTGGGGCCCGTAGCAAGACCTAGTTCCTAAAAAATAGCTGGGCGTGGTGGCATGTGCCTGTAATCCCAGCTACCTGAGAAGCTGAGGCTGGGGATTGCTTGAGTCTGTGGTACCCTGGGCAACAAGAGCCTGCAGTTCCACAGGCAAAAATAGCGAGACCTAGTCTCAAAAAATAAATAAACTGCCAGCTTTACTTGACAGATCCAGGCAGCAGGAAATGGTCTCCACCCGAAGCGGATGAATTTATGCCTCACCTATCATTCACAGTCTAATCAAACCATTCCAATTTACTCAGGCAGCTCCACTGGTGGTCTTGGTCTATAGGCCAGCCTGGGAATTGAACCAGCCCAGCAGTCTCATGGGTGCTTTGGTGGGTAGTGGGAGACCTGGAGTGGGAAGAGGTCCACACACCCTCAGGAGCCAGGCCACTGCCTCCACGCTACTAACAGGGAACAATGGCCCACCACTGAGGCAACCTGACCAGAATACAAAGGAATGGTCCAGGTGGACATCCAGATGTTCTGCGTGGGGCCACGCAGAACATCTAAGTGGAGGAGGCAAGGAAAGCCTGGGCTTTGCTCCTGGTCTCTAGGCAGTCATACAAGGCCTCAGCCACACCTGCCCTTCCTCTTTGCCCCCTCTGTGTAACCTTGGGGAACACAGGGTCCTTCCATCCCCACTCCAGGCAGTCAGAGCTTGCCCCCTGATCTCTGCTCCCAGGATACCCTACGGTCTCTAGAAGCCCCCTCCCCATCCCAGTTTGTGAATCTGAGCAGCCTCTGTGGAAGTTCTTGGAAGCACAGTCCCTGCAGACTTGACCTCTACCTTGGCACACACTGGAAATGCCACCGAGTGAATTTCCAGGACTCCCTGGATTGCAGGCTCACTCCTCAGCCCCAGCCTAGAAAGTGCAAATGGGCACGGGGAGGAGCATAGCTTTGGGAGCAGGCCAGCCTCAACCTGGGGTGTTGACCCTGATGCAGCTCCCCCACAAGTCAGCATGCCATGTGCACCCACCTGGGACAAAATGCCACACCAATGCCTAAAGGAGAGTACCCCACAATCAGCGACCCTGAAAGTACTGTGTCCATGTGGAAATAAGCAGCAGCAGGTTTCATGCATCATCTTTGGACATCTGGGAAGAGTTGGGAACTCCCAAGAAACCCCAAGAATCATCAGCCCTCCCCTCCCTACAACATCTCCAGCATACCTGGTCCTAGAACCTGGTGGGGTTTCCAATCCCCATAAAGGGGATGGATAGGGACCCTGCTTTCATGGAGGCTATAAGAGGTTTACACCTGAGCCAGGTGGGAATGCCTAGACAGGCACTAGGCTCAGAAAGGTAACTCAACTTGCCGGAGGTTCCAGGGCTGGCAGGACCTTGAAACTTTAAGGAACAGATGTCACCTTTGGGTGGCATCACTCCTTCCTCTAAGATTTGGCCACAGCCCCCAGACCCCACCAAAACAGCCCCCATCCTCGGGCCAGATCTACCTCTGCCCAGGCACGGCCCCACCCCCTCATTGTGGCCTGGGATATAAATTAAAATTCAATTTCATTAAGCCAGTGAGCAATCAATCCCTGGCTCCAGCTAACAAAGCCGGGCAGGGGGCCTCTGCTTCCTCCCAGCTGTAATTCACTCGGCCTCCCCGCTCTTGTTCGCAAACTGCTAGAGCTGCACTTTCCGCCCAAATTTATGGTGCTGGCAGCGTCTGGGGCCTGAGTTACAGCTGCAGGTTTGATGGGGGACTGCATTATTCTGCATCTAATCCTCATGCCCTGACAGCCAGGGAAGGGCCTGTTGTTCTCCAGAGCTGGGCATTGTTCTCTGGCTGCCCAGGCTTGGACTGGAGTTCCCGGATCTTGGGCACAGACAGGAGTCACCCCAAGGCAAAGACTCCCTATCAGAATACTCAAGCCACACTGGGGCAAATAGACTCCTGAACACCTATCTGTCTGCTGGGACAGAGACAACTGGAGTCCCATTCCACAAATCAGCAAACTGAGGCCCAGAGAGTTTGCACAACCTGCCAGCTCAACCCCACAGCAGAGCCATGACCCAGAAGTGAACACTAATCTTCTATCTCTACCATAAAAATCCTTAGCCTAGTGTACACTGATCAAGTCCCCAGGTGCCCACTGCAGCATTGCTTCTCCTAGGCTGAAGCAAAAGAACAAACTCAGAGACCACAGAGCAAATAAATAATGGGACCCATGGAATTCCTAGCTTAGACAAAAGAGTAAGGCAGTTCCATGCATCCTGTCAGGCAAAGATGTCTGAGACTTACTGGCACACAGAAGCAAACGAAGACAATGAAAAGACATGCATGAAATGCATATAGATAATTCCACAGGCTTGGGTGTGCATAGAAAGTCTGGGGCATGTGAACATGTCAGCTGACCTTTCTCTGGGCTGTGGAATTGGGGGAAGGAGGGGAGTGTTCACCTCCCACCTTGCATAGATCTGGATGTTGCAATGAGCACAAAATATTTCTGTAATGACAAAAAAAAACCATAAACTTTTCTCAACACTGGTATTCCCCTTACAGAGCATCTGGCTGCATCTGGAAGTTTCCACACCCCATCTGGGCATCTGATGTTTGTTCTGGTCCTTGGGAGTTAGGCTCAGTAATCAATGTGTCCCAAACCTACCCTGTTGGGATGCTTGGGCATTTCCCACATGTCTGGAACACCTAGTTTCCTTAACCTCTGGCCTCCTTGGCTACCCCTGGGGAACAGAATGCTGGCTAAGGGCTGCAGAACTGTGGGTCTCAGGGATGGGCCAGAACTGGAGGCACAAGGCAGGAAAGAAATTTAGAAGTTGGGACTTGTGCAAGGAGCAGCCTTAGGTAGCCCCTCCCACCTCTCCCATCCCAAGTCATCATTTCTACTCCTGTTCATCCTTATGAGGTTCTGGCTTACACCATCCAGTGAGATAGGGGCACTGACACATGACAGATGGTACCAGTTGTGCTGAGGCTGAACTGGAAAAAATTCAGGGGCTGTGGTTCTGGAGGAAGGCGAGCTAACCTTACTTTGTGTGCATGTGATCCAGGAACATCTAGGAGAAAAGTACCTAGATTGATGAATATGATAGTCAACATAGGCTACGCTCATGCTGTGTAATGAACATACTGGAATCTTGCCACTTAGAATGACAAGGCTTTATTTCATGCTCACACGTAGTTGACTGGGTCCTAGTGTCTCTGACAGTTGTCCTTTGGGCATGACTGGGCAGGTTTTAGCCTTGGTGCCCCCACATTACTAGCATGTACTGGTCTGCTGTGAAGGGCAAGGGTTCAGGAGGCTCTCATGCATGAGGGCAGTGGTCCTTCTGGTAACTGCCACAGGCCTCACACCACAGCTGGTCATTGGCATAGGCCAACCTCAAGAATGGGAAGTGTAAACCAGCTGTGGCTGAAAAAGGAAAGGGGGACTAGTGCTGATGTGTGCAACCTCTACCCCAGCTGAAGTTTAAGAGAGTGGGAAACAGCCAGACAGAAAAGGGCAGCAGCATGGGCAGAGTAAGAGAAGGGACAGCAAAGTACTCACATGGCTGCAGCATGAGTGTGCACCTGTGTGCATAGGTATATTGCACATGTGTGTACAAGTACATCTGGGAGTGTGTATATATTAGGGCATTATGTGGGCAAGTGTGGCTTTGCAGTTGACAGAGCACTGCACATTAACTGTTGCTGTGTGTATATGTGTAGCTGTGTGCACGTACATACATGTATGTGCATGTATATCTCTTGGGCATGGTACCCATGGTCATGTGTATGTGCAGTCACATGTGTATAAGGGGTAAGGTGATAAATTAAGCATGGAAGTAGGGGGAAGTTCTGTCTTGAGGGCAGTAGGAGTCCCAGAGAGCAAGGCAGAAGGAGCCAGGATAGAGAGAGAGGGTCCTTCCCATGTCATGTGGGAGGTTATGGTGGCCTGGACTTATAGTGAGGTGATGATACACCCCTAGCCTCCAGGGCCCTTCCCTCGACACCCCCTGTGGCTTTTCAGTAGGACTGATGCCCAGACTGGCATATACTTGATCTGGATCCTGTCTGACTCTCCATGTACCTGGTTCTATTTCTCTTCTGAGTCTGACTCCTTGGAGGACAGAGACTAGTCCTGGGCATGGAGACCCTCAGGAATGCAAGAGGCTCCCATAAATACTGCTTCTCAAAAAAAGAAAACTGCTAAACGGGGAAGACTTCTATTGTTACTCTCCCCACCACTGCCACAGAGGAAATGTTGGATTCTAGCTCACAGCTCAGAGCAGGAGTTCAGTAAATGATTGTGAACCAAAATGATGCATTGGAAATGAGCTGGGCTTGAGTGGTGGGTAGAAACTGCATAGGAATAAGGGGGGGCATCTCCTAGGCGCAAAGACCCAAAGTCACAAACAGCCCAGAGCAGGAGGTGCAGGAGGCAGGGAGAGACCTAGACTGGAGGGCTTGGGGGGTCAGCAAGGGTCACATGGCGGATCCAGGGACACTCCCCTCCCTTAGCACCACTGAGCCTCTTGGAGCATGCCCACAACACCTGCCCCTTCACCGGTAATCCCATAGACCTTGGAACTTAGAACCGGGACAGCAGGCAGGTCCCGCTCCACAGAGTGACCAGAAGTCTCTCCCTCTGGCCCAGGGCCTGGCACCTCGGAGGTGACATCCTCCAGATCCCACATGTGAGGACTGAACCAATCCTCTCCCCAAGAGCAACAACCCTGGTGAGGTGAGATGCTTTTGCTTCATCACTTGGCTTCTTTGTGAGCTGAAATGTATTTTTTTCCCATTCCTAATTAACTCCCTGCCACCCTGCTTGCAGTAAAGCCTGATTTATTTCTGCCTTTCTGCATTCAGGGGACGGGCTATTTAATCTTAGCCAGCGTGGACTCCCGCACACCGTCTCAATGAAACGGGGATCCCTCATCCTGTTAGCATCCTGCCAGCTCTCTTCCATCTTCCTGCTGTCCACGAGTCAGCCAGCCAGCCCAGCTGCTGCTGCCGCTGCCATAAATCACAGTCTCTCTTTTATAATAACACCCTTTGCCCTTTGGCCACACCTGTCAGCATGACTTGGACTCCACCGAGCGACAGTCGTGCTCACTTCCCTGGGCAAACCAGGATTCAGGAATGGCCGGGCTAGCCAATCCTCTGGGAGGCCAGAAGTTGGAGGCCAGCTGTCCCCCAGCCCTGCCCCCTATGGCTTTTCATGTTCAGCCCAGAGGTCACCTGGGGGCATGGCCCATACTACCTTCTGGAGCATCCTGCACCAGGGAACACCTAAGCTGACAGGCAGGGCAGCCCAGAGCCCATGGGCTGACCCTCAGCCAATGAACAGAGAGAGCAGTTTGATTCCCTGGGAAAGGAAAAGGGAAGAAGCCCCAATTTGCAGTATTCACAAATTACTCTGATGTAAACACACCCCCATGAGTGACGTCAAGCCACCAGCGTGCTGCTACTGAGAACAGAGCTGGAGATGTGCACAGCACCCCCACTGATCCAAGAAGCTCCCGTACACCCCTAGATGGGAAGCAGCATCTATCCCCCAACTCCTCAACTTCTGGCTCAGGGGACAGTTCTGAGGCTTGTCCCATATACTCTCCTAGAGAGTCGCCAACAAGGCTGAATCTCAATGGCTCCCAGCTAGAACCTTCTCTCTCATGGATTGAATTGTGTTCTCCCAAAAAGATCTCTTAATGTCCTAAAACCCAGAGACTATGGATGTGACCTTATTTAGAAATAGGGTCACAGCAGATGTAATTAGTTAAGATGAGATCACACTGGCATAAGAGGAGCCTAATCCAATGATTGGTGTCTTTAGAAGAAGGGAATTTGGACACAGAGACTCACTCACATACGGGAAGGAGGCTACATGAAGATGCTGGCAAGTCTAGGATGACTAGGCCCCAAGCTGGGGCTTGCCAGCAGCCACCAGGAGCTGGAAGAGGCAGTAAGGACCCTCCCCTCATGCTCCAGAGGAGTGCAACCCTGCCAAAGCCTTGATTTCAGACTTTGACCTCAGAACTGAGAAGTAATACTTTGCTGTCATTTTAAATCAGTTGGTTTGTGGTGGTTTTTGGGCAGCAGCAAAAGGAAAACACATCCTCCCCAACACAGATTTTCAGGACTGATTTCCCCTCTCTATCTCAGTTCCTAGGTCTTTATGGTGCTCCTAAGATTACCCCCTAAATCAACTACAGCCATAGGTCAGTGAAGGACAGGAATGTGCTCTAAGAAATGCATCATGGGGTGACTTCACAAGAGTCAGAGTTCATTACATAAACCAGATGGTACAACGCATCTAGGCTACAGAAAGACCACCACTGTATTTTCAGCCCATCATTGACTAAAACAGATAAACAATGCATGATTGCACCCATACCCAAAGTTTTCAACTTTGGGTGGAAGCCAAATAAAGATTGCTCTTCTAGTATGTTCCTCAAGGAGCACACTGGACTCAGAACTTGAGCATCCTGACCTAAGTCCCTTCTGCGCTAGCACCATGAGCAAGTGTACTGCACTGAGCCTCCACCTCGTCTTCTCTAAGTGGAATAGCTGTGGCACCAACATGAGGATGGGAACATGCTAGACCAGTGCAAGCATGTGTCCTGAAAGACTGTCTATCCACAAGTCCCTGCATGAAAAACTCTCATAGGCAAATGACAACACTCCACAAGCCCCATTTCTGTGGCTTGCTGGATCCCTAAAAGATGAAGGGAGCCAAGCATCATCTCATTGAGGGTGTGGCCTTCTCTCCAGGTGTCAGCTACCCACTGTCATCCCTGCTGCTACATTGTTCTGCTGCTTTGCCCCTGTGCATCTCAGGTCACCACCCACTGATGTCATTGGCTTGGCCTTGCCCTCTGATGGTCATGAAGATTTCTTTTTTCACTACTCCAGCAACTCATTGCTGCTGCTCCCCCCTGCCTCCCAACCTCCTCACCTACCTGAGAAACACCTCCTCTTCTTAGGTCCTTCCACACAGGGTGGCTTGGGCAACCTTTGCTGTGTGGTCTTCTCCATCCCTGAGGAATGTGAGCTCCCTCCATGCTCCCAAGGACAAGAGAGAGCTGGCAAGGTGGGGCAAGTAGTGGATCTGGTGGCAGGAGGTGAATGTAGAGGAGGAGGGAATGGGAAGGGGAGGTAGTAATGGAGATGGAGGTGGTAGAGATAGTGGAGATGGTAGAGAGGTGGAAGTGGAAGTGGAGGTGGAGGAAGAAGTATTGGTACTAGAGGTGATGGAGATAGTGGAGGAAGCAGAGGGGGCAGTGAAGGTGGAAGTGGAAGTGGTGAGCATGGAGGGTAGATTGTGGAGGTGGTAATGATGAAGATGGTGGAGCCCCACAACCAAGGACACCTGGGGTTAGGGTGAGGATGTCAATGGCTGTGAGGGGAAGGAGGAGACCCTTAGGCTAGGGGTTGAAGAATCTGACGGACAGAACAGGAGGGAAGACACTACCTTCTTAGGACTTGATGTGTGGGCAACTTTCATGAACTCTTTTTTCAGAAATTGTATGCAGAACAGGACAATCTTGACCAAATCATGCTGTTACCATGGCATCCAAAAGTACATCTGGCATCACATAAACATCCTCCTCTGATCACAAACAGATGGATGGATTTCTTTTCCAGAAGAATGAGCCGATAAGCTCTATTTCATGATGACAACCACCCAGGTGTTCTTTGACAAGTCATAAGTTGGGTCTCCCAGATGCATTTTTACTAAAGGGTTGACTACATTCTTCACAACCTAAAGAACTATGTATTTTCCATCCCCATATAGCAGCCCTCTAGCCAGTCTCTGGGTGTAAGTCCATGGAAAATGTGGAGATGGCCCTAGACTAGTAGGTGTCTCAAACTAGAGTGAACACTAGAATCATGACCCACTGGCTGGGTGAGTCTGGAGTCAGGCCTGAGATTTTCCTTTTCTCATAAACCCTCTGGTGATACTGATTCTGCTGGACCAAGAATGGTATTTTTAGTTACTCTGGACTACAATACCACCAACCTGGATGTTCTCCAAACCCCTTGCTGACAAAAGCCAATGGATAACAAATGGTTAAACCCATGGTGACTACGCTAATGTGGTCCCTCTAAGACCTCCTCCTAGAGCATCGGGCCAGCATATCAGACAGAAGCATGTGGAATGCCAGCAAAAGCTTAGACAGTGTTCCCAACGTTGGCTGGTGAGCTGGGAACAGGACCCAGGCCAAGTCACAGGGGAAGTCAGGTCTCAGCCTGACTGGCCATTGCACTCAGAGTGAGTTGGTGTACTAGACCAATATCCTAAATGAGCCCCAGTCCTTGCAAGAGTGATCCTGGTCACCTTCACAGTCTCACCCAACACCGTAAGTCCCACCCTGACTTTGTCCCCACAATGCTGTCTGTAATTCAGTCCCCCACAGAAAGTGTGGGTCCCTGCTTTCTCACACTCCTTTTCCTGGTTCATGTCTCCAGTCAGTCACCTCCTCAGGGAAGCCTTCCTGACCTATGCTACAGGCAGGACCCAGATGGTCCCAGTCAGTTCTTCCTCAGGGAGCTTTCACCATGGAGGCAGCCCTAGGATGAGCTGGGGTCATCCCTGCCCCACCCAGGACTTCTCCGGACCTCTCCACTGGCTTGGTTATGACCTTATCAGAGTGGCCTGCAGCCTGAGGCTCTCCCGCCCAACCCTCCTTCGTCCTTGGCATCACCATCCAGTCCTGAAGATGTTCTGCCACCCCGTGCCCTCTCCCCTTTATTTGCACAGGCATTGTCTTTAAACCTCTAACTGTTCTACCTCTGTCTTCGCTTTTGCTTCCCAAGCAGCCCAAATTGTCAGGGATAACAAATGTTAAACCCACAGTGAGTTCCCCCCCACACTGCCCCTCCCTGGACTTCATAGACTTTGCGTTCCACCAGGGGTTGGGACTGCATCTCTGATCCGTCATCAACTTCCCAGCATCTGGCACTGAGTCCCACAGGCTGTATGTGCTCAGGAAGGACCTGTTAATGAAGCCCCTTGTGGGCAGCAAACAGCCCTCACTGGCTTGGGGACTTAGGTTCAAATCCCTACTCCTTTGCCAGAGGGTGTATGATTTCTGGCAAACTTTAAACATGCTGCACCTCAATTTCTTCCTGTATAAAATAAGGAAAATACTGACCTTGCAAAGTTGTTGTCAAGCGCCAATCAACACAGATAAAACACCGCGGGGTGAGTGTCCCAGATTTGAGAGGTTGTGAATAGTAACGGAGTCAGGTGCACAGCTTCTTTGCTATTGTTTGGGGGAGTACTTCCCTTTCCTCTTATTGTTTTTAAAACATTCTCTTTGTAGAACAATTTTAGGTTTACAACCAAATTGAATTTGGTTTGAATTGAGAGTTTTCCTTAACACACATGTGCACAACCATTGTCAACATCACTCTCAAGAGAGGTCCCTTGAACTTATGCTGACCCATGCTAACACCCACAGTCCATGGGTTCACTGGTGGTGTTATCCACGCTATGAATTTGAACAAATGAATAAAAGTGTATATCCAGATTTATAATCAGCACAAGGTATTTTCACTGCTCTAAAAATCCTCTACTCTCTTCATCTCTTGTTCTGACCCTTGGAAATCATTGGTCTTTTTACTGTTTCCATAGTTTTGCTTTTCCAGAATGCCATAGAATGTGAACACACCACACATAGCCTTTTCAGATTGGCTTCTTTCATTTAGCAATGTGCATTCATGGTTTGATAGCTCATTTCTTTTTAGTGCTGAATAATACTCCATTGTCTGGATGGACTAGTTTATCCATCAAATCACCTTCTCAAGGACATTTTGGTTGCCTGCCTTTTTTTCTTTTTTGTAGTATAATTTAAATACAGTAAAATCCACTCTTTGGAATATACAGCTGTATGTATAAATGGATAGAGTTGTGTAACTGCTACCACAGTCAGAATACAAAAGAGTTTCATCACTAGCAAAAGGTTCCTCATTTTACTCTATAAAATCCACCTCTCCTCCAGACTCTAGCCTCTGCAACCATGGATCTGTAATTTTAAACTTCATCTTTTCCAAAGTGCCATGTATATGGAATCATAGAGAATGTTACCTTTGAGCCTGACTCAGTCCACACTGACACATATAACTATTGTCCTCATTTTCTTTTTTTTGCTAAGTATTGTTCCACCATAGAAATGTCTAGCTATTTCCCAGTGGTGGACTGTGTGGGTGGCCGCCACCGTTAGACTATTATGAACGTAGAGCCATGATCACATCATACTGATTTTTGTGGAAATACAGTTTTCCACTTCTTCTAGGAACAGGGTTACTAGGCTACCTTTATAAGGAAATGCCAAACTGCTTTTCAGAGCAACTGTGCATTCCGACCAATAATGTGCTCTGCATTCTTGCTGGTGTCTGGTATTTTCCGTGGTGTTTAGTTATGACCACTTAAACAGGTGTTTTTCACTGTAGTTTTATTTCGCATTTCACTAATAGCTAATGATGTTGATGATCTCTCATCAGCAGGTGTAGCATCTGTTTTTTTGATAAGATGTCTTTTCGAATCTTCTGTCCATCTTTTACTAGGTTGTTTATTTTCTTGTTAGTGAGTTTTGAGAGTCCTTTATATATTCTGAATACAAGTCCTTTGTCAGCATTTTGCTGCCGCATCATTTCAGACCAAGGTCTACCCTCCTAGATGAGTCTTCACGCACTTGCAAGTCATAGTCATTTGTTTGCAAAACAAATCTGTGCCAGTGCCCAGTCACTAGTGTGGCCAGAGTCCTGGAGGAACCAGCCCAGCACCAGCCTGGGAAGGTGGAAGAAGTGAGAACTGATGGGCCAGGAAGGGTTAGTCAGTTAAAGAAAGAGAAGAAAGTCTATTAATAAAGGAGAGAATATTCTAGACCACTCTTTTAAGGTGACCACTGACCACATGTGACCAGTGAGTGTGTGACATGTGGCTTGTGAGACTAAAAAAACTAAATGTTTTCTTTCATGTTAATTTTAAAACACATGCTAGATTCAATTATTGGGAAACTTTCAAGGGTATTTGATACAACATGTGTATGCGAATCTACTTTTCCAACTGTAGGTTTGTGAATTCAAAATTCAGGATGAGTACTTCTCATTAAAATTGAGCATCCATGTTGAGCTGTGTTGTATGTATAAAAAGCACACCAGCTCCTAAGACTTAATGCAAAATGAAGAGCTTCAACAATGTCACTGATCACTTCTGCATTGATGACATACTAAATGATGACATTTTGAACATATTGGGTTAAATAAAATACATTCTTAAATTTTTTTACTTCTTTAATGAAGCTACTGGAAGGAAAATCTACTGGTCACCTCTATGGCTCTCTCTGTGATTGGCATTCTATTTCTAAGGGAAGCAGCTCTGTGCTAACAGTAGAGATGGGAGCCTATCCCACTGATGACAATGGTCCCTGTGGGCCCTGACCCACACAGACAGCCCTCTGCTTTGGGGCACTCACCCAGTCCAGGTCATAGAAATAAGGCCATGCCCTGCTACATAGAACAAAAAGGAACAGGTCAGAGAAACCAGGTAGCAATTCTAGGAGTGTTAATACACACACATACGCACACACATACACACACACTCTTGTATGTACACACCTCCTTTCTACAGACCTCACTATCCTTCGTGTTGGGCAGACAGCCAACCAGCAAACTTAGAAGGCAAAATCTTGATGACTGCCTTTTTAAAAAGTTTTTTAAATGTGCTTACAGAAAAATTTGGGATGTAAATAAGACCCAGAGGATGAATTTTTCCCACTCGCCACCTTCCCCTGCTCCTTCCAGCTGGGGGAAGAAAGAGGAGGGTGGATGGAGGCTAATGGTGCTCTGAGATGAACCCTGCCACCCTCCAACAGTAGAGGACTAAGAAGCCTGAGGTTGGACACCAGGGGGCAGATGGAACCCAGGGAGATAAGTTGAGGGCGCATGGAGCAGGAAGTCACAGAGGAAACTTGCGGAGGACTGGGTACCTTAGATCAACTAAAGCAGGGCAGTCTGCCCTGATGCTGTCCCTTTGGGTGATTCCAGTTCTGGGCAACCAAGGATCAGCCATCTCCACATTGCCATAAATAATAAAACCCCTGGGACATAACTGCCAATCCAGAGCAAAAGAAGGGACGTTCTGTACTGTCTGAGTTTAAGTCACTGAGTTAACCTAGAATTGGTCAATGTGACATTCTCTGTCATCAGTCAGAAATAGCAATTAGGTTGGTTATAAAAAAAGCACAACCTTGGTTTTGAGTCCATGAATGAGAAATGTGTCCCCACCGCCTGAATCCCCTGATTACTCTCCCTGTGCCAGTTGTGAAGCTTCCAGAACTCGGCCGGGTGGCTGAGTACATGAGTAGCAGACCCCCGGGGCTGGCAGCACCCACCCCAGCTAAGACCAAAGCACAGGAACAGAACAGATTCCCTGGGAGCTGTGACAAGAGGTTGAGTTGTGCCCTCTAAGCCTGCTAAGCATCTGGTTTGGTTGTTTTTTTGTTTTGTTTTGTTTTGTTTTTGAGACTAGGTCTCACTATTTTTGCCCATGGAACTGCAGGCTCTCATTGCCCGGAGTACCACGGACTCAAGCAATCCCCAGCCTCAGCTTCCCAGGTAGCTGGGATTACAGGCGCGCACCACCACGCCCAGCTATTTTTTTGGAACTAGGTCTCGCTCTGGGCCCCAGGCGGGACTCAAACCATGATCCCTGGCCCCGGCTGCTTCATAGGCTGAAGTTTACAGGTATGAGCCACTGTGCCCAGGCTAAGCCTGCTAAGCATCTGGTTAGAGGCAGGCAGCCTGGGAGGGGATGTGTTTAGTGACTGTAATAATAATTCTGATGAACAACCTTGCAGAACCAACTTTCCTGAATGGTCAGGACCAAGATTGGTGTGTAGCAGTCTTGGGCAACAGCATGAATACTGGCTGGCTGGAAGTCACAGGTGCCTTGGTCCCTTCTCAGTGCCTTCCTATTTTATTGCCTTATACAGGAGAGGGGTCTATGATGCTGGTTACACCTGTCTGATTCTGGGAGAGGTGATCCAGCTGCTAATGAGAACAAATACAGCCTGGAGAACTCATTTATGGCTCACAGATGATATTTCCCCTGTAGGCTACACACGACAGGGGTCCTGTTTGGTTTCATTGTGTGGCCTGGGCGACACCTTGTGGTCATAAGTGGGAATTTCAAGTCACCTTTTTCTGGTCGCACCAGGTACCCACCAGCCAGACTCAACTTTCTCTGGGCAAAGGCAGATCACCAACAGAGCATAACAGTGTTCAGCACTTGCATGAGGATTTCAAGACAGTGGTAGTGAGGTATAGTCACCTCTTAATCATGAGTTCATTCTTTCATTTATTCAGTCAAATATCACTGAGTGCCCACTTCTTGCCAAGCTTTAGGGACAGAGGAACAAAAAGTGGTTACATGTCTGGCTTCATAGTTTACACCATCACGGGGATGCAGAGAACACACTCATAAGTAATGAAATAATTTCATATTGCATTAGTGCTATGAGAATTCACAAAGTTCAGGAGTAGAAAGCTGGGCACGGTGGCACATGACTGTAAACTTCAGCCTATGAAGAAGCTGAGGCTAGGGATCACGGTTCGAGTCCCGCTCAAAGCAACATAGCAAGACCTAGTCCCAAAAAATATCTGGGCATGGTGGTACGCACCTGTAATCCCAGCTACCTAGGAAGCTGAGGCTGGGAATTGCTTGAGTCTGTGGTACCCCGGGCAATGTGAGCCTGCGGTTCCACCGGCAAAAATAGCAAAAAAAAAAAAAGTTCAGGAGTCGAGACCAAAATCTTTCTCAGGGTCTTCTGAGCCTGGCCTCCCAACATTCACCTTGACACAAGGCCTGAGTCCCAACCTAGTGTAGCTCCCTACAAGTCCTGACTTGCACTGCTGTCCCAGCCGCAGGGACTTTGTACAATGTTTTAACCACCTCCATCTCATCCCCCTGACAAATCCTATTTGCCCTTTATAACAAAGTCAAGGGTTACTTCCTCTCTGAAGCCTTCCCTGATTCTCTACAAGCTGAATCAGGTCCCTACCTCCGGCAGATTTTCATGTGCCTTGTAGGGATCCTGACGGGTCAGAGAGTAAAGTGACAATGGGCACTGAACTAGGAGCTGGACAGTCTTGGCCTCTGGCCCTAACTCTGCCACCTCCTAATTTTGTGACCTTGGGAAGAGTTTTTAACCTTTCTCTATCTCAGTCTCGTTGTCAGTGAAAATGGTTGAAATAAGAACGCCAATTAGGTCTCCTATTTGGGAAACTTTATGCTTTGTTGCCATCTCCTGGCACATAGGAAAGTGTTAGGTAAATATTAGCTGCAATTATTTTTGTAGTGTTACTGTGACCAGAGGCCAAACAAGGCCCTGTTTGTCGTCTAACTTCCTGGAGGCTCTTAAATGTCTGATTGAATCTTATATCATAAGGTGGGCCTTTTTCGGTTTCCCAGAATTGGGTTCAGGACTCCAAACTGGAGGCAGAGAGGTGCCCCTACCTAACAGCAAAAGGATAAGATTTCTTCTCAGGGCTGAAGAGGTGGCCCAAATGTTACCTCCACCAGCTCCTCCTCCCTCTACGCCATGTAAGCAGATTGGAGAGTGGGAGTGCTGAAGCAGGCCAGCAGGGAGAGCTACAGTTAAATAAAGACACTGGTTTTTTTCTCCACTCTTCCCTACTTGACCCTACCCCCAGGGCCCTGCAAAGAGGGAAGAAGGAGAAACAGCTGACTGCCCCTCCTCCCTCCCTTCTCAGGGCTCTCAGGACAAGGCTTGGCTGCTCTGCAAAAGGGGATAGATGAGTGTGAAAGTGGATGTAAGACCAAGTTTTAGATTCAACGAAACATGCCTTCTTTCTGCCCCAAAGTGCCCAGGAAATTATGAAATCTGCCTCAGCCCTAGTGAAGGGACAGGAAGCAGAAGCTGGAACAAGTCAAACTGAATCACTGGTGGGAAAAAATGATCCATTTCCTGTGCTTCCAGACAGAGGCCAAAGTAGTCAGAAATGGCCTCTTCCTTGTAGGACATGGAATGAGCCAGAACCAAACAATTGTGGCTGAGGAGAGATCCTCTGCCCAGAAGTTCTCATGTCTCCAGGCATACTCTGCCTGAAGATCATGGTCCCCAAATACTGACTCTGACTGTGCTCTCTCAGGAAACTCAGGAAACCTGAGCTCCCAAGTGCCCCATAGTTAGTTATGTCCTTCTATCACCTTCTTGAAATTCTTAACAAAAATCAAACAAGGAATCCATTTCATTTTCATTTTGCTTCCCAAGCTCACCACCAGGAAGCAGAACCAACTCCTCAAGCTCCAAGGTTTCTCTACATACTAGCCCCCACAACACCTGTGGGTGTCTCTGAAACTGGGTTCCCTCACCTCCTTCCCTAAGGACCAGAGTCTGAGCCCACTGCCCATTATGTCCGCATGCTTGGTGGGCTTAGGCCTTCACAGACTGGGAGAAGAGCGGTCTCACCCAGTCAGGAGAAGGCCACCACCCCACATTGCTCTTGTCCTTTGGAGTCAGGAGTCTAGAGACAAGGGGGTGAGGAGGTAGCACTATCTGCCATCTAGAGCAGAAAAATCCACAGGAAGTTAGGTAGAATTTCCAGAAAATTGCAATGGGATGAGAAGGCAAAGGGCAAGGAGTTAGATGGACCCATAGTAGTATAACAAGTACCTGAAGAACTCTGCCTGAGTACCACGCACTGCTGACTTCCTTGGACATATTAACCCATCAATCTTTACACCCATCCTGGGCTGCTTTATTGGCTCTCCCAATAACTTGTCCAAGAGTTGTCATGGCTGGTTAGTGGCAGTCTGGTGTAGTCAGGATATGCTCCGTATCCTGGGTGTTTCCAATATGTCAACTCTAGCTTTGTGATGATAACACCACCATCACTATTCATACCAATCAAACATTGTAGTGCCATCCTGATCCATGGTTTATGGTAAGATTATACTTCTTGGCCCCCTAGAATTTGTATGAGTTTGGGGTTCTCCAAGACATAAAAACCAATAGGAGATTATATAGACATATTACATATACAATTATCACATCATAACTATATCTACCAAGATCTATATAAAGATTCTTAATTTAAGAAATCAGTTCGTACAATTGTAGGGCTGGCAAATACAAATTGGAGGGCAGGTCAGCAGCTGCTGTTGATGACAGAATCTAGAAGTGGAATTTCTCCTCTGGGAAACCTCTGTATTTGTTCTTAAGTCCTTTCAGCTGATTGGACAAGCCTACCACACCATGGAGGTTAATCTCCTTTACTAAAGTCAACTGATTTGTAGCTGTTAAACACATCAACAGAACACCTTCACAGGACATCTGGTTTGTATCTGATGAAACACCAGGCAGGATGCCCCAGCCAAAGAACACCAAAAAATGAACCATCCAAGTTCGGACAACTGAGCTAAGCACTGGACTGTTATGCCAGGGAAAGCCCTCCAGAGCTTGCTATTACCACCCTATGATGCTCAGGGGTGAAGATGTTATCACCACCCTATGATGCTCAGCTCAGCCTGGATCCTGGAAAGAGTGACCCAAAAGACACCTCCCAAGCATCTTGATGGGCTTGACATGGAAGCAGAAAAACATCTTGGGTTTAGTAGAATTTTATGAAGCTAAACCAAGGTTCCTATAGGCATTGTTGCTCAGTTTTGCATTGGTGCAACCCCTATGAGCTCTTTCACTGTTTCTTGAGGAATCCCTAAGGGTGTCCCGGATGTTAGCCTGCTCCTCATAGGTAATGTTATAAGCTCCAGGTGTTGGTACCAAAGATAAAATGATAACACACATCTGTGATGGCTGAGCTTTGATCAGCCCCTGAGATATAGTTATCCGGCTATCCAGCCTGCTAATGTGGTTCTCAAAATTGCTGAGGGCCATAATTCTTCTTCTTCGGCTTGGGGAACAAGTAGACCTTAGTAGACCTTAGGTTCAAACTGGGGAGTACCTTGGCACATAAGTCCTGAATCCCATGATAAACTCTTCCTTAAAAACATGCTGAGCAGGGCATGGTGGCTGCATGCCTGTAAGCGGCAGGCTAGAAAGCCGCGGTGGAGACCGCGGTTCGAGTCCCACTCGGGGCAACGTAGTGAGATCTAGTTCCAAAAAATTAGCTGGGTGTGATGGCACATGCCTGTAATCCCAGCTACCTGAGAAGCTGAGGCTGGAGATTGCTTGAGTCCATGGTACCCGGGCAACGTGAGCCTGTGGTTCCATGGGCAACAATAGTGAGATCTAGTCTCAAAAAAACAAAAACAAAAACCATACTGACATATGGGTAATAAAATCAGTCAGCAAATAACTCTTTCTTACAAATCATGAGTGGCAGCATTTTCTTGTTCACTTTAGAGAGATAGCAGGCCCATCCTAAAGCTTTCATGGTCCCTGAACACCATGCCAGCCTGCTGTCTATTTATCCACTTACCCACCTCTCATCCATCCATCCACCATCTATTCAACCACCCAATCGTCCACTTACCAACCCATGTACCCATCAATCTATCCACTCACAAGTCCTTCCATCTGTCCTTCCACCTTCCTTCATTCCTTCCTCCTATATACCCTGTAAACAGTGATTGTGTGTCAGCTGTGTGAAGGCACAGGGGATCCAACCCTGCATAGAGACCTTACCTCATGGACATAGTTGGGGAGATAGACATTTAACATAAAATTACACAAATAATTTTAAATGTGACAAATACTAGGGATGAAAGTGTGGGACACTAAGAGAAAAGATCATGGAACTGGGCCTCGTTTGGTGGGGAGTAGGGAAACCTGGGGATAAGGACAACTTCCTGAGAAACTGCCGTTTGTGTTTTACTCTAAAGGGTGAAACCTGGCAGAGCATGGAGGCAGTTTTCTGAACTGTAGGAACAGCTGAGAACAGGGCTCTGAGGCAAGAGCAGTTTTTCCTGGAAATGTGAGGCAAGGTCACCAAACTCTTCAGAGCGGATGGGCTTGGGGGAAAGCAGGAAGGGGAAGGAATGGGGACGCTGTTCTTCATCATGTAAAGGTGCTGCACAGAGGGAGAACTGTAGTGCTCTAAAGGGCACCCCCTCGGTGTATGATTTTGGATGAGAGACATTTGCATGGCTGGTCAGTTTTACTGTATGTAACATGAAAATAATGGTAATAATTGATCTTTTGAAGATCTTACTTTTTGCCTAAAAGTCATTCTTTATGGGATATTTTATGTTGTTTTATCTTCAATAATTTCAAACTTGTTGCACTATTGGAGTGTTGTTATTATTATTACCACTCTACAGAAAAGGAAAATTGAGGCATCATAAGATTAAGTAATTTGCTTGAGTTCACACAACTAGTAGAGGATAAAGCCAGGATTCAAATGTAGAATCCATGCTCCCAACTCTTAGACTACATTGCTATATGGAAATGTTATCAGTATAGGAGGAAGGAAGGGGGGGCCAGGGAGGAAGGAAGGGAGGAATGAAGAAAGATGGAAGGACAGATAGAAGGACTTGTGAGTGGATAAATAGATTGATGGGTGGATGGGTGGGTAAGTGGATGATTGGGTGGTTGAATAGATGGTAGATGAATGGATGAGGGAAGGGTGGGTGGAACAGTATAGAAATGATAATAGCAATAATAAACAACCCCAGAATCTTTTTTATTATATTGTAGTAACAAACAATTTTACCAAGCTAAGCTGAATTTATTTAAAAGGTGTGCTTTTCATTTCCATAACTTTGGATTTTTAATTTATGCTAAAGGTAATGAATGTAATTGCAACGTGGTCAGAAAATGGGGTCTGCATGATAGCAATCCTTAAAATGTGTTGAAATTTACTTTCTGAGTTGCTCAATTTTTGATCAATTTTTGAAAATGTTCCTTCTTTTTGAACAGAATATGTGTTTTCTAATCACTAGGCTTGCACATATATATGTGTATGGCTGGATGATAACAAGCCACTCCAAGATGTTTTATTTCTTCATGATTCTGTACGCTGGCTTAGCGAGGGTACAGAGAACGACTAGTTCTCCTGCTAGTCATTCCTAGCCTCCAGCTTCAGACTGACTGAGGGCTTGGCTCACTTGGGACACTGGGGTATCTGGGGCTCTCTCCCTTTCCATATAGTCTTAGGGCCTTTACCTTTACACAAGGCCTCTCCAGCAGGTAGCCAGAGGGCTCCAACAATGCAAAAGCAAAAGTTATCAGGCTTCCTTAAACTTAATCCTGAAACTGGCTGAAGGTCACCTCTGCCAGGACCAATCCAGATTCAAGTGGAAGGGGTATTTTAGGGCTTGAATACCAAGAGAAATGGTTTATTTTGGCAGCTATTAATATAATAGACCACAACTGCATTTTTTAACTGCTTGCACTATTACTGGAAAAGGTTTTTTTTTTTTTTTAATTTACTTGAATTTTTTCTTTATAAAGGTAACATTGATTTACAACACTGTATATGATTTAGAGTTCACCCTAAATCAGGTTCACCCCTCCTCAGATCTATGTCATCACACCAATTAAAGCACCCCTAGTCTTTTACCCTAGACCATAGGGCCCTTTCCCCCTTTTGTTTCTACCCTCTCTCCTCCCCTCCTTCTAGCTTCAATATTGCACTCATATTTCTAGAGTTTTACTTTAGTTTTGTCAGTTCCTTTTTTTTCTATATATTCCATATGATTGAAATTACTTGGTGTATGTCTTTCTCCTTCTGACTTATTTCACTTAGCATAATCACCTCCAGTTCCATTCATGTTGTCAAAAATGGTAAAAGCGCATCCTTTTTTTATACCCAAGTTGTATTCCATTGTGTATATACACATTTAGAAGAAATAGGTTTAATTCAAACCTCCACCCCAGTAATGATGGTGGATTCCTCAGTGTCTCCTAGAGGGCTGTCATTTTTTCCTCTTAAATATTTCATGCTATATTATTATTATTATCATCATCATCATTATTTTTGAGACTAGGTCTTGCTATGTTGTCTGGTGTAGTCCTGATCCCACGGGTTCAAGCGATCCCCACCCTCAACCTCCCAGGTAGCTGGATTACAGCCCCCCCCACCGCCACTGCACCCCACTGCTTTTTCGAAACCATGTCTCACTATGTTGCCCTGGGGTAGTCTTGAACCCATGAACTCAAGCGATCCCTGGCCTCTTGCCTCCCAGCGCTTGGATTACAAGTGCATGCCACCACGCTCAACTCATACTATATTATTATAGGGGTATTAAAGTTTAGAATTGCTTCTGTCTTACTAGTAAATTAAAACTTTTATTATATAAAACAGCCCTCTTTATCATAAGTAATGCTTTTAGCTTTAAGATATATTTTGTCTCCTACTAATTTAGACATGTCAGACTTCTTTTGGTTATTATTTGCTTGGTAAATCTTTCTCCATTCTTTTATTTTAATTTTTTTGGTCATTAGATTTGTAGCTTGACCTTGTTTTTATTTCATCCATCCTGATAGTCTTTATCTTTAACTATTTTAGTCTACTTACAATTACTTAATGAGTCCTCTATCTGGATTGATTTCCGCACTCTTATTTTACCCCTACCTGTCTCATTTTTATGTTTCTTTTTTCTTTTCTCACATTCTCATATTGATTGAGTTTTTTATTTCTTTATTCTGTATTTTTCTCCTATGTTGGTGTGGAATTTATATATTTTGTTTCTCCTCTTTTCTCATTTGCCCTAAGAGTTTTAAAAATAAATCTCTAGGGATTATTTCCCGCTGGAGGCACATAGCAAGACCTAGTTCCAAAAAAATATACTGGGCATGGTGGCGTGCACCTGTAATCCCAGCTACCTGGGAAGCTGAGACTGGGGATTGCTTGAGTCTCTGGTACCCAGGGCAACGTGAGCCTGCAGTTCCATGGGCAAAAATAGAGAGAACTAGTCTTAAAAAATAAATAGATAAAAATAAACCTCTAACGACCAAAAAAAAATCACTATTAAAATATTTGTTATTCTCTCAATAAATCAAAGATCTTAGAACACCTTAATTATGATTATCTCCTCCCTCTATGCCCTTTAGTGTCCAGTATCTCACTTATTTCTTTACAAGTTAAAAATTGGTATTGTGGCCAGGCATGGTGGTACATGCCTGTAAGCGGCAGCCTAGGAAGCCATGGCCGGGGCCAGGGATCGCGGTTTGACTCCCGCTCGGGGGCACGTACTAAACAATACCTTTTTTTTTTTTTTTTTTTTG